>BPLQ01011844.1:0-15430 GCA_021605075.1 Caerostris darwini
TTTTTCCTGCAACTGGTATTCTTTTTAGTTAAATGCATTAATTAAAATTGATTTAAAGAAGAACAAATACTTGAAAATCTTAAATATTTGAAATCTAATTTTCTTATATGAGCTGTAAAAAAATAGTGTAAAATTATTTTTTTTTTTCTGACGGATTTTTTCTTTTATATTGATATATCGAATAATTGCCAATAATAGCTTTTTTCAAATAATAGCCAATTTGACTTATCATCTATGTGTATGAAAGGGCATATTTGTTACAGTTTCAAAATTATAAATTGTAACCTCTAGATGTAACCGTGCTTTCTCCTACGCACTTCAAGAGAGCCCCCTGAAGAAGAAGAATGGTCAAATGGTCAACAGGCATTTTCAGGAGAAATTGTCAACAGGCGTCGAGACTCTCACCCGAGAGGAAGTACAGCGCAACTGGCGCTGGCGCTGAAAACCATTTAGTTTACAATATCTCATTCCGGGAGGAAATATCTTTATTTTCGGCTTAGAAGTGGAATCCATCCACGATGTATAAGCATATATCTTTATATGAATTAAATATTGTCTATCTTTAATTGTATGTGTACATGATGTTTGAACCCTTCGTATGTGTGTGTTCTCAAACCTATGCCTCAAGTCTCAACCAAACCTTAGCCAGATTCAATTGCACAAAAAACCGCAAACATTACAGAGATAATTTAGAAGAAGCCATTTATGAGGTGTAATTGGGTTCTTTCTTCATCTTTCCTACTTCTAAAATCAACAGAAACGTTTCCCTATTCACAGATCACTAGAATCATTTACTAAAATAGATGCGGAATAATCTACAATGAAAACAAAAATAGCTCAATGAATTAGCCGATACGCAAAAATAGTGTTATAATTTATTATGCAATTTAGGATACAATATTGGTCTATTATATTTATTATATTGATTTTATATGCAATGTAGTATGTAGTATTGGTTTATAATTTAAGTACATATATCCCCAATATTCCTCTGAATTTGCGTGTGAATTTAAAAAAAAATCATGATGGTAACCCCGCTGAGAAGTGTTTTTTTTTTTATTTTTAGTTTTGTTTAACCTAAGATATGGAAAATTTTTAGAACAAAATGATATTGATTTTGTTTTTGCAAATACCATAAAACCAAGTAAAATTTCATTTTCAACATTTACACTTAAGTACCAAATCTTGTAACCGTGGAAGGTTTTCTATTTTCTGAATAAAAGCAATTTTGTGTGCGTAAATGTTAAGGTAGCAATTCTTTCTCTATCAAATATTTTCTATCGTTTTATTTCCTTTTTTGCAATATGTTTTCAAAGAAACACTATAATAAACAGCTAAATACATAAAATTTCAGCGAATGTATTCCTTTAATTATTATATCAAGATCGTTTTATGTATTTTTCACAAATTAATAAATTAAAGAACTGATTCAATAAACAATAAAAAATACACTAGTTTATGTTGAAAAAAATGGTCCCCAAAATACATAAATTAAGGTAATTGTTCAGAAACATGTGATTTTAATACGAATAAATTTAATCTATTATGAAATTTTAGAGTTTCAAAATCTTACATAGAAAAAATTAAATTCATAATTTTCATATCGAATATTAAATAGTCAATTTTATTAAAACATAGCTGAATGTTAAATCTTTTGTGTCAAGTTCATTAAATAAAACCGGATTCAAAATCGATACATTGTAACATTTTTGGAATACAATGTTAAAAATGAAAAGTATTTAAATATGCATTGAAATCGACATCAACATTCTTTTGAATGTTTAATAATAAACTTAACAATGTATTTAAACACTATGTAAATAAGCATTACTTACAATCGAAAACATCTATAATAATAAGCAAGATAAATGAAGGAAAAAATTAAAGAAACAAAATTCATAAAAATAAAGAAATTAAAAAAAATTGTTTAAATTAAAGCCCCAAACTTTTTTTCGAAGTTATAAATTTGCTGATATTCTTTTCTGAAAAATTATTCAATAAATTTACATTAAAAACTATAAAATAAATCTGGAATAGAATTATAACAATGTATCTGGTTACTAAAGACTTTTACTATAGTAAATATTTAATGTGACATTTTCTTAAATCTTAAGAATTTAACATTATGTAACAAAAATTGAATAAATATTCATTATCTTTATCAAAATTAACTCATGACTGAAACTTTTTGTTCAACAATGCAATCTAAAGAACATTGTTTATTTTGAATTACACACTTTTGAATTTATGAACTTTCATTAAATGCTAAAGAGGTGAAACTTAATATGATTCGAAATCGAATAATTAATTTTCTTTAGAAAATGTCAAATGCAGTCAACAGCTCTAATACGCAATTTGAAGAGAATAAGGCTTCAATTCCTATTGTATTTTCTTTTCTATAAATAAAATGAATGATTCCAGTAATTTATTTTGCATTTCAATAGAAAATTTCTTCAATTATTCTTTTGAAAAAATATTTAAAATACATTAGAAACCTGAAGGGCATTTAATAAAACTTCTTTTTCAACACTGAATGAAACCAGATGTTGCAGAAATCTTTAAAAATTATGGGAATGAAAACACCTCTGATACGAAAAAAATTTAAAACAAATTTTCTTTTAACTTTTTTAAATTTTTAAATTTTTTTTTTCTTTTAAAGATCATTTTGTTAAATTGAAATGGGACACATTCTGGTATCTTTGGGCGTTATTCGTCTTTATTTTCTCAACAAAGAAATTTTACGCTGGTTTTAAATGAAAGCAATTCGTTTTGTTTTGAACAATGGGGATAAAACATCCTGTTTACAGATCCAAAGCTGGAAGAGGGAGTGAAGTGAGGTTCTGCAGCTAATTAAGCGTGACTGATAACACAGAAGCTCTGAGACACAAAAAAATAAAGTGTACGATATACTATTTGCCTTTAAATTACTTTTGTTAGAAACAATTACGCTTGAAGCAGTGAAAGAAAAACCAAAGTGGTCCGTTGATTTTTCATTCTCCACTAGTGTTTGTAGTAGAGTTACTATTTTGAAGAGGGAAATATTACTAAAGCAGTATTATAGTTTTCCGTTAACTTCATTTAACATTAAACGAAATCTCCCATTCTTTTAAAAATATATTTAATTCAATTAGAGCAAATACATTTTTGTAATGCGAAATGGAATTCAAATAAGTTTTAAGTTCATTTTTAACTACCACATGTGCGTGTTTTAAAAGGTTTCAACTGGAGTTTCGTCTAGAAGTGCATGGTAATTAGAAGAAAAAAAGGTCGAATTTAAATCTCGCACTACTTTAGTATTTGGGAAGAAAAATATTTATTTTCTTAATTCATTATTTATTCATCTGATATATTCCCAAGGGTTACGTTGGCAATTGCAGTTTTAAGACTCATTTTTGTCTATCAAAATATTCAGATTGCTCTCACAAATAAAATTATATGTGTGTGTGCTTGCATTTTTAAAAGACATTGCTCTGCACTAATCGAGTTCCAAAATTCAAATGAGCAGTTTTAAATTAAGGAGATTAATTAAATCTTTACCTTTCACAATAGAACATATTGTAAAGAAAATGCTTTTTACAAAATAATATATTTTTAATAAATTCATGGTTCTTTTTAACTTTAAAATGGCCTTTGGCATTTGCAGATGGTCTTAAATAATCCCAGGTGTTGTAATGTAAACGAAGAGTACCAGAGAAAAATAAGTGATACTTATTAGCCACTTATCCTATCTTAAATTTAAGGAGATATATATTTGTTTGCAATTCAAACTGAAACAATATATCGTGCTGCTAAAAGGTTTTTGTAATTTTTAAATTAAAAGAATGTCACCGGTAAAACGGATTATATTTAAAAAGGAAACGGATTTAAATGAATTAAATAACATTCTAAATGAAACTAAAATATTTTTATTCTTGTTTAACAAGATGAAATCAATTATTTTGAGCAAGTAATCGAAGTTGAATTGAGTTTCAGAAGAAAATTAAATATATTTGCATATTTTTATATTTCAATATAACATAAACATTAGCAAAAATTTGTTTAATGATTGAAAAATAAATTTAGCTCTTCATAATTGTTAACTTTGTAAACTTTGTGTTGTTATAATTGTTAACTTTGTAAACATTGTTTTGTTATAATTGTTAACTTTGTAAACTTTGTTTTGTTATAATTGTTAACTTTTAATTATTAACTTTATAAAAAAAATAATAATTGTAAAAGTTTAGATATTCCATTTTTCATTACTAAAACATTTATTCATCAGGAATATTTTCTGATTTTGCATCTCATGGAACTTAAGTTGCTCAAATAAAAATGTGGAATTTGACAATATTAAATAAAATTTGTATTGTTTAAAATATAAAAGTGTATATTTATATTTATTTTGGATTAGTAAACACGTGTTTAAATAAATACATAGATAAATTTTTTTCTTTCTATTTGATTTATTTTTTAAGTGTTGAATTTTTATATAGACAAAAGCTTAAGATTAAATATTACAATTTTCTCAAAAAATATTTTAATTAGATGGATTATTTCAATTTAGCATCTAATTTTAGTGTACTTCCTTTTATTTATTATAAAAGAATATATAACATAACATTATTTTACAATATGTATAGTATATTTAAATTTATAGAAATATATTTTTTTTTTAATCAGTAAATACAGTTATGAAAATCATACTCAAATAATGTGCTGAGATTGCATATTTTAATATGCTTGGAACTGAATTCCATCTTTTCTTATTATAAATGATCCGTTTAACTAAAGAGTTTATAGTAGCCTTAAAATTGATAAGAATTTGTTTATTTTTTGTCAATTTAGCTACTGTTGAATTCAAATCTGATAATGGAGCAAATATACAAATATGTAACATTGAATAAGCAAGTGTGTATACTGTATACTACTACATGTGCACAGTTAATCGAAATTTAAAAGAAAGCAGTTGTGATGAGTCGCCAAAGTTGGGAAAATGGTTATGTTGGAAATCGTGGAGAGAATGTAAACGAAATAAACTCAAGTTAGTATTGTTGGGACTACAAAGTGATGCCTAGTACTATATCGAATTTATGATAAAAGTTTAAAGACACTTAAAAGGTAGCCTTGACAAGATCATTCAAGGGCCAAGGCAGTAAATGAACTTCGACATTTGTCTATTGCAATGAGACGTAACAGAAGTCAATTGCTTCTTGATATTTAGTTCAATTTGCCTTTCATGACCTTCATGTGAAAAGAGAAAACCGAATTTCAACTATTATTCGATCCCCTAGACTACATGTCAGAAGAATATTTAAAGAAAACATGTTGTTTGCATTCGTCTATGTCTGGCACAGGGAGCCATTTTAGCTTTCTACAAAAAACTCAAATTTTGGACAAGAGACCATTGGGGGACTGTTCTAATAACAGGTGAGTTTTGGTTCAGCCTAATTAAACCTTTTATTTTTTGCATATATTCACCTAGAGACAGCCAGCCACCCACTCTTCCAACCATCAGAAAACAGATCGTTATGCCAGATGAGGTTTGAGGGTAAATGTAGGCATTATATTGAATGAGTTCACTTTGTCAGAATCCATGCGACTTCTTAAATTACAGGGATATATTTTGCCTTTGTAAGTTACTATTGCAATTGATATTATTTCAAGCGACACGGGGTTAATATGGCAGATGTAATTTCGAAATGTGAAGACATTTGCCATTAAACTAGTGAATGTTTTTTGTAGAAATGTAATTAAGATAAAATTTAAATGATTATAAAATAATAAATATGTATTGTCTTGTCTTATAACTAATTTTTGCAATATCTTAAAACACTAAAACCAACAAGTCACTTTTTACAAGTTTAAAGTCTTCTAAAATATTTGTTACATTTCATAATTGACCTAATTTCATTAAAAGCTTAAAAATTAATATATATTTTAAATACAGGGATACATAAATTACAGGGATAGATTTTGCCTTTGTAGGTTACTATTGCAATTGATATTATTTCAAGTGACATGGGGTTAATATGGCAGATGTAATTTCGAAAAGTGAAGATATTCGCCGTTTAAATAGGTGATTTTTTTGGAGCATTGTAATTATGAGTAAAAAGTAATGCATATAAATGAATAAATATGTGTTGTCTCGTCCATAGCTAATTTTTATACTATCTTGAAACAGTAAAGCAAACAATTTGTCATTGTTTTAAAAAGTTTAACTTCTTTGCTACATTCCATATTTGGCAAAATTTTAGTAAGTATATATAAAAAAGGTTATTTTAAAACCTGTAAAATGCATGTTAGGATAAAGCAAAATATTTATGACAATATTTGAAGTTAAAATAATAGATTAGAATGCATTCTTAATATATGTATATCTTACTCAATTTTTAATGTTTCTTTTGAATGTTAAGTACAGAACATTTAAATAATAGAAAATAATTTTATTATTGTATTGATAACAAAACTTCTTCATTTACAGATAACTAGAATAATGTGGATGATTCCATTTAATAATATTACCTCATATAACATACCTTTAAAAAGGATGTAGGATGATTTTGTTTAGAAAACACGAGTGTAAAAAAATTGTTTTTAAAAACATTTTATTAATTATATTTTCATTGATTAAATTCAACATCATGTCGTATGACTAAACATTTAATTTTGCTTAAAAAACACGATATGAAACATTTATTTACTTTTTTGTAATGATACATCAAAACCTTTCTCATTTACATTAATACCATGTAAAAACAAATTCTTTTACAGTATAACATTGTTATTTAACACCAGACTAAACTCCGTTTTTCTGAATGCATATTTCACTTCAACATAGTCAGAAAGCATGCCTGAGCAAAGGCAAAATATGTTTATACAAATTAGACATATACAGCAAAAAAAATAAAAAATCCGAGCTAGATCAAAACTCTTAAATATCACATATAATCGCAGTAAAAAAAAGAAGAAATACTGTTTTTCATAAAAAAAAAAAAAAAAAAAAAAAAAAGAAATTGAAAAAAAAAAAAAAAATAAATCATGACCCAGGAGAGTATTAAAAGAATGATTTCAGGCAAGGAACTTTTAAAAATACGGAAAGAGCTGATAAAATGAAATAGATTTTTGGGTCTTCGTAATTTAAAACATGTCTTCCCATAGGACCACAAGACTTTTTCTTTCTCTGTTTTAATTTTTTTCTTCTCTCTCTTCCATCCTGCCATGTCTGCTGCAAAAATTTAAAGTGATTAAGCTTATAGTAAAGCTCAGTTACCAAGAACACGAAGAACCAGCCATATTTTAAAGTAGGAAAAAGACCTGTATGCATGAAGTAGTTTCCAAAAATGAAAAATTAAATTCTCCAGATATTGTTTTCGGATTCGTTATACGACGCAACCCACTGTCTTTGGTATATGGGAGTGATTTTTCTTTTCTTTTCTGTGTTTCCTCTTTTCTTTTTTTTTTTTCCTTTCCTTGTTCTGTCAACAGAAAATAAGATTTTAAACTTCGCGACTTACGAGTTTTGAAAACTGAATAGTTGTTATTAGGTAACAAAAATAAAAAAAAAACAGCAATATTTTATTTGTTTGTCGTTTCACAGAAAATTATTCTATTTTATTTCGTGTTTCAAATGTAATATAATGTTCGAAAAATATATTTTTTAAGATTGGCTTCGTGCTAATATTGAGGTTTTAAAGAGTATATATATATTTAAATTATATCTGAGAAAATAAATGTGTATTGCTTGATAAAATTAAAAGTATTGAATAATTTACTTTGTATAGAATTTATCAATATATATTACGTTTCTTTTACATCAAATTTGCTGTTTTTTTTATCTTTTTATCTTAATTTGTATTTCTTATTATTTTATTCGATGTTGGAAAAGATGATTTTGTTTATAAAACACGTGTAAAAATTTTTTTCTGAACATATTTTTTTAATAAAATTTTGACTGATTAAATTCAACATCATGTCATATCATTAAACACCAAATTTTGCTTAAAGATTCATGCTATGAGACATCTGTTTTCATTTTTTTATGGTGGTACCTCAAAGCTTTGCTCATTTATATTAATATCATGTTAAAACAAATTCTTTTTTACAGTATAAAATTGTTTAAGATCAGACTAGACACAGTTTTTCTGAATACATGTTTCACTTCAACATAGTAAGAAAGCATGCCTGGAGCAAAGGCAAAATATGTGTATACAAATTAGATATACACAGCAAAATAAAAAAAAAAAAAATATTCTATATTTTTTTAAAAAAAGGAAATGAAAATAAATCAAAAATAAATCACTACCCGGGAGAGTATTAAAAGAATGATTTCAGCCAAGGAACTTTTAAAAATACGGAAAGAGCTGATAAAATGAAATAGTTTTTTGGGGCTTCATAATTTAAATCGTGTCTTCCCATAGGACCACAAGACTTTTCCTTTCTCTGTTTAATTTTTTACTCTCTCTCTCTCTTCCCTAATGCCATGTCTGGTGCATAAATTTCAAAATGATTAAGCTTATAGCAAAGTTCAGATACCAAGAACACGAAGAACCAGCCATATTTTAAAGTAGGAAAAAGACCTGTATGCATGAAGTAGTTTCCAAAATGAAAAATTAAATTCTCCAGATATTCTTATCGGATACGTTATACGACACAACCCACCGTCTTTAGTACCTGGGAGTGATTTTTCTTTTCTTTTCTTTTTCCTTTTCGTGCTCTGCCAACAGGAAATAAGACTTTTAAGCTTTGCGCCTTACGAGTTTTGAAAACTGAATAGTTTTATTGGGTAACAGAAATAAAAAAAAACATATTTTATTTGTTTCTCGTTTCAAGAAAAAATACTTTATTTTATTTCGTGTTCCCAATGTAATATAATTTTTGATAAATATATTTTTTAAGATAGCCCGCGCACATTTACATCTAAGTTAATAAAAAGTATATTATTTGTTAAAATAAATGTAAATGTATTAAATAATTTATTTCGTATAAATTTTTAAATGATGTTGCATTTCTTTACATCAAATTTCCTGTCTTTATTATTTTTTATATCTTAATTTTTATTTCTTATAATTTTTTTTATTAAATGATAGATGAAATAATTTTGTTTATAAAACTCTTGTGTAAAAAACTCTTTATAAAAATATTTTTTTAATAAAATTTTAGCTAATTAAAATCAACATCATGCCATATGGATAAACACCTAATTTTGCTTAAAATTCACATTATGGGACATATATTTGCTATTTTTTATAATGATACATGGAAACATCGCAGATTTACTTTAAAATCATGTGAAAACAAATTATTTTTTACAGTGTATCATTGTTATTTAACACCAGACTAGACACAATTTTTTTGTAATGCATATTTCACTACAACATAATAAGAAAGCATACTTGTAGCAAAGGCAAAATATGTTTATTAAAATTAGATATACAAAACAAAAAACAAAAAAAACAAAAAAAACAAAAAAAAACAAAACAGCAAGCTAGATCAAAACTGTTGCTTTAACACATATGCACGCAGTAAAAAAAAAAGAAATACAGTTTTCATTTGAAAAAATTAAAAAAATATATTAAAATAAAGCAAAAATAAATCATTACCCGGGAGAGTATTAAAAGAATGATTTCAGTCAAGGAACTTTTAAAAATACGGAAAGAGCTGATAAAATGAAATAGTTTTTTGCGGCTTCGTAATTTAAAGCATGTCTTCCCATAGGACCACAAGACTTTTTCCTTTTATGTTTTAATTTTTTTCCCTCCTGCCATGCCTGCTGCAAAAATTTCAAAATGATTAAGCTTACAGCAAAGTTTAGATACCAAGAACACGAAGAACCAGCCATATTTCAAAGTATGAAAAAAAACCTGTATGCATGAAGTAGTTTCCAAAATGAAAAATTAAATTCTCCAGATATTCTTATCGTATAGCTTATACGACACAACCCACCGTCTTTAGTATCTGGGAGTGATTTTTCTTTTCCCCCTTTTTTTTTCCTTTCGTGTTCTGCCAACAGGAAATAAGACTTTTAACCTTTGCGCCTTACGAGTTTTAAAACTGAATAGTTGTTATTGGGTAACATAAATGAAAAAACAGCAATAATTTATTTGTTTCTCTTTTGAAGGAAAATTATTTTATTTTATTTTGTGTTTCCAATGTAATATAATTTTTCATAAATATATATTTTTAAGATATATATTCGCGCATATATTGCAGCTTTTAAAGTGTATATAAATATTAAAAATTATATCTAAGATAATATAAATTATATTGTTTGATAAAAATAAAAGTATTGAATTATATATTTCGTATAAAGACGTAAAAAACCTTACATTTCTTTTACATCAAATTTTCTGTCTTTATTATCTTTTTTATCTGAATTTTCATTTCTTCTTATAATTTGTATTATGTGTTCGAAAAGATGATAATGTTCATTCAACATTAGTGTAAATATATTCTTTATATAAAAGGTTTATTTTATAAATTTTGACTTATTAAATTCAACATCAAGTCATGTGTTTAAACATTTATTTTTGCTTAAAACGTCACGTTATGAAACATTTATTTACATTTTTTTATGATTATACATCCAAACTTTTTTCATTTACATTAATATCATGTAAAACCTAATTCTTTTTTACAGTAGAAAGTTATTATTTAACATCAGACAAGACACAGTTTTTCCAAATACGTATTTCACTTCAAGAAAGCATGCCTGAAGAAAAGGCAAAATATGTTTACACAAATTAGATATACACAACAAAATAAAATAAAATCTTTGAGCTAGATCAAAACTCTTACTTTAGCACATATAATCGTAATAAAAAAAAAGAAAAGAAATACAGTTTTCATTTTTTAAAAAAAAAAATCAAATGAAAATAAATCAAAAAATAAATCATGACCCGGGAGAGTAGTAAAAGAATGATTTCAGGCAAGCAACTTTTAAAAATACGGAAAGAGCTGATAAAATGAAATAGATTTTTGGGGCTTCGTAATTTAAAACATGTCTTCCCATAGGACCACAAAACTTTTTCTGTTTTATTTTTTTTTCTCTTCTAAATTCCCTCCTGCCATATCTGCTGCAAAAATTTCAAAATGATTAAGCTTATAGCAAAGTTTAGATACCACGAACACGAACAACCAGCCATATTTTAAAGTAGGAAAAAGACCTGCATGCATCAAGTAGTTTCCAAAATGAAAAATTAAATTCTCCAGATATTCGTATCGTATGCGTTATACGACGCAACCCACCGTCTTTAGTGTCTGGGAGTGATTTTTCTTTTCTTTTCTTTATTTTTTCTTTTCGTGCTATGCCAAAAGGAAAGAAGACTTTTAAGCTTTGCGCCTTACGAGTCTTGAAAACTGATAGTTGTTATTGAGTAACAGAAATGAAAAAAACAACAATATTTTATGTGTTTCTCGTTACAAGGAAAATTATTTTATTTTATTTCGTGTTGCCAATGTATCTTTCTGATAAATATAAATTTTAAGTTAGACTTCTCACACATATTGTAGTTTATAAAGTGTATTAAAATTTTAAAAACCTAAAAATGTAAAAAATGTAATGTGTAAATGTGTAAAATTCTAAAATTTTATCTTAGATAGTAAAATTGTTATTATTTGATGACAAAAAAAAAGTATTGAAATTATTGAATAATTTATTTCGTATAAGTTTATAAATATACTATGTTTGTTTTACATCAAATTTCCTGTCTTTACTTCCATTTGTATTTTAATTTAAATTTCTTATTATTTTTATTAGATGTTAGAAAAGATGAATTTTTTTATGAAACAATAGTGTAAAGTCTTTATAAAAATATTTTTTTAATAAAATTTTGACTAATTAAATTCAACATCATGGTTAAAAACCTAATTTTACTTAAAAATTCACTCTAGGAGACACCTATTTAGTATTGTAATAATATCTTGTTAAAATAAAACCTTTTTTACAGTATAAAATTCATCAGTCTTTTTCATCAATAAAATAATTACTATGTAAGACAGTCTTTTTATTATTTTACTTAGATTTCAATAATAATATTTAATATCATTGCATTATTTTTAAAATTGTTTTTAACTTTTCATTTTTTTAAGGGATTGCTGTGAAATTTATCTACATTTTAAAATTTAACTTTAATATGCGTAAGTAAACTGTAAATTCTGAATAAAACAAGTTGTTTATTATAACTTATAATTCTAATTTTTGCATTTACTTATTTATTTTTCTAAATATTTTTAACATAAATATGCTTTCCTTTATGGAACACCATATATCTAAATATTTATTGCATTTTTCATAATATTCTAATCACTTTAACCATAGTAGATTAAATTAAATGGTTTTTATTTATATCAATTCAATTTAAATTTTATAGTGATTATTCTTTTTACTACTTAAAATATTCCGAACTATTTTTTTTCAGTAAAATTGATTGCGTTCAACAAATTAAAAATTATATTTTTAGTTTGAATCAAATGTATTTGATGAAAAAAAAAGAAGAGTCTTATTAATTTAAAATACTAAATATTTATATATGTTTAAAATATATAAATAACCTTTGTTTACATTTAGACTTTCAGATTATCCGGAAGACTCAGCATGATTTTATTAATTTCTAAAGTGGTGTGTGTATGGGGGGAGGGTGTATGTGTGGGTAGGTGTACGTATGTTATGATGTGTGAATAAAAATTCATTGTTATTGATGTAAAATCTATAAAAATGTATAAATACCAACCGATTAGAAAACGACAAAAATAATAATCGAATAAATATTTCAAATAAATAGACAGCAGAAAATATTTTATATAATACGTTTTAATTTTTGGGAAAGTAATTTATTTATTAGAAAAGTCTTATTTAGAAAACTGTAAATTTCAAGAAAAATTCTGCTAGCGAGATATCTTTCAACGCATGCCAGTAAAAACACCAGCTTCATTAATTTAATGATGAAGGCATTTTCAAAGGCTTTAATAAAAGAACAGTAACATATATCATATTTTAATGTTGGTAATTAATAAATAAAGTAAAATTAAAATAATTCTATAAAACTAAAAATTAAAAATAAAGTAAAAGTAAATAAAAAGTAAAATAAGTTTTAAGAAATTAAAAATAAAGTAACTGCTCTAAAACTATAAATATCACTCATAAGCGTTTTTTTTTTCCGAATATCTATTTTGATTTCAAGATTAAAATATTAATTTATGTCTTGTGATATTTTTAGTAGCAAAGAATTATAATTTTATTACGGGTGAAACATTTTTGAATTATATGAAGTTAATTTAATATTAAAATGAAAATTGATATGGCAATTTTAAAAAAAAATTATGAAATGATATGATGTTTATGAAAATTTAAAATATATTTTTCATGTGAAATATTTCATTGAATTAGAGTTTCCTTCTAAGTACATCTCATTTTATTTTTAAGACTAAAATAATGTATATTCTTGAATTTCTAAGACAAACGTATTTATTCTTAGGCAGTTTATCATATTTATTTTTAAGTTAACAGAAGATCTGTATGATTCTTCTCCAAAATTAAATAAAATACATGAACAGGAATTAAATTGATTTTTCTTTTTCACCTTTTTAAGCCAATAATAACTAAATTATAAACTTAAATTAGTGTCTAAACGAAATCATGTTACTTTCTCCAAATATATAAATTTTAAAATCAATATTAACAATAAAAAATTCCTAGACATTCCTGTACGAAAAAAAAAATCATAAAATTTCCCCTGTTTTTTATACACTCGTAATTTCCATGACAAATCTTATTATATTTAACAAAAATTATATGAATAATTAAATAAAAATTATATTTAATTAATAAATGCAAAATTAAATTAATAAATGAAGATTTTTTTAGTTTGATAACAAAATAAAACCAATCTGGAAAATTATATTTCTCTTGTAAATAAGACATATTCTTAAGTGCCAAAGTAATTTTCCAAGAATAAGTTTAACCAAGATTAATATAATCAAATTTCTTATTTTTTATCATTAATATTCTAGAATTAATCTTGGTGAACAAATGTGAAAGTCCAATTTGTGTATTAATTACAAACCTGAAGCTTCATTGTATATTCAATGTGTTAGAACGTGAAGTAAACAAACGTAAAAATTGATAATTCCTGTGAAAAATTCTGTATTCGTACATAGGTAAATACATAATTTATTTTTTGTTATATTATATTACAAATCTCATCAAAATTTGCAGAAAACCAGTTTTAAATATATTAGTATCAAACTTTATATTTACTTAAATTACTAAATTTTAAATGGCTAAAGTTACACTAAAAATACGCTTAAAATATTTTTATACATAATTCTGCTATTATAGTTATTTTTCACACTATTAAGGTCTTAATAATATCATTTAACTTATTAACTTAATCAAAAAAGCTAAGATAATTTTTTTTTGTTATCCCATTTTTTTAATGCAATTTACAGCAAACTGAGTTTATTTTAAAGACACTCATTTTTATTTCTTGCTAATTCGAATATTATGAATTGTCATCAGTTAAAAATATGCATTTTAATTATCACTTATTATTAAAAATATCATTTCGAAACACAAATTTCACAGTAACAAATATTAAAAAGATTTCAGAATATATTGCATTGACTGTTTATTTTTTCTAACCTCAGCTAAATAAAAAAAAATATCAATCTTTTAAAATACATTCTGTGTCTGATAATTTTAATTTACACTAACCTATTACAAACCATAAACTACACTAGTTGGAATCTTACGATTAAGATTGAGCGTGCATGTGTTAGGGCTTATGCAATGTCATTTTCTTAACACTGAGTATATTGAAATACATCTAACATATAGCCGAGGAAGCAATATTACTATTGTTTAAACATGCCCTCTCAGTCAACTGTAGCTATTATATCCACCCTAGAACCGTGTTAGATGCCTAGCAATCTAAGTGTCAAGCAGAGTCTCTGCAAGTGCGATAATATGCAATACCCTCCCTGATGCCTTCAGAATGTAATGTCACCGCCTCCAGGAATAGGATTGATTTAGTTGCCTGGGAGGACGTCACAACGAGCTTTCCATTGGCATTGCTACAGTAAGTCAATCCAATGATTAACTCTGTCAAGAGTGTTAAGTAAATTAGGGCAAATGAAATGCGCATTTATTCCCACAGCAAAGAATCTAATTTAATCTCAAAGTTGGTTCAGCCAAATTCTCCCTCTGTGGCTATTGATGTGATAAAATTAAAAAAACCGGTATTCGGTATGCCGTTATTGGACTTTGGCACAGTGTTATTGAAAAGGAGTAGGAATGTTTCGTATTTTTCATAAAATATTTCCATGGCATTGTCTTTATATTTTCCATTAATTTATATAATAGATGCAATTAATCCAATAAATATACTACTGTATTGCTTTCTCTATCTTTTTTCAGTTAGGGTTTTTCTTTTGTGTCCTTGCATGATTAGTTTCT
>BPLQ01011845.1:0-12091 GCA_021605075.1 Caerostris darwini
TCATTCATCTTCATAAATAACTTTCAGAACAAATAATACATAAAGCATCAGAGGTTTATTGATTAGATATTTCACAACTTTAGGGAAAATATTAAATACTTCATATTCAGTTTTTTTTTATGTTAGCTTTTTATCTTTGTGTATCAACTTCCGGCACCGGCAAAACTCATCAAACCTAAAAATATTCGATATTTATCTAATGCTTTTCATTGTGTTAAGAATTATCTTGGTTTTGTTTTTCCTTTTCTATGCAATATGCTATCTTATTTACATTGAAAATAGCTTAATTTTTCAAAAATTAATGTATTTAAAATTATTAATATTAGATAAAACTAGTGAAGCGATGTTTCTTATCATGAAGTCAGTTCATAATCGAATGAAATATGCTATCGAATTCATATAAATACGCTTAAGAAAGTTTAAAGCAGTAAACAATTTTTGATCGAAATCTTTTAATTCAACCATTTTATCGTCATCTTAATGTGGCATTTGTCCATTATGTAAAACTTACTATTATTTATGTGTCTTATCCTCAGTACTTCATTTAGGATTTAATACTAATGGTCGCCTGGCAAATAAGATGTAGGATTATATTTTCTACACTTGTATTTTTACCTATTTAATTTGAGAAATATAAATGATATTTTTAGATTTACAAAAGTTTTTACCAATTCAGAAATATATTCTAACCACGAAGAAAGATAATTTATTCAATTATGTCTAAAGCGTTTAAATATTTAATTTCAGAAATAAATTTTTATTTACAAAAGCTTTCGAATTTTCACAACGATGGATTAAAAATTAAAATTATCAAATTAAAAAATTAAAAATAAATTAATATTTACTTACTATATCATGTAACCTAATAGAATATTTAAAGGTATTTTAATTTTTTTTTTTTTTTTTTAGCTTTTGGCACGGTACTTGGCATCTGTATGAAATATGATGCCAAAATATTCATTAGCGCTTGAGTTACGCTGGGTTTTGTGAGACGCTAAAAGTGGTTTCGGTATTTCTTGAAATGTTTGAAATAATTGAGCAAATAACTTGCATTAACTTTTGTTTGAGGAAAATTGTTTGTTTGTTTTGTTTTTTGTACGTAAACGTATAGAATGTTGCAGAAAGCAATCGGTGAGCATTCCTATATCGGAAAGAAATGTTTAGAAGTGGTATAAAATGTTCAAAGATGGCAGAAAACACATTGAAGCGCAGATCTCTCTGGTCAACCCTCAACTTCCACCGACGAAGCTCACGTCCAAAAAATTGATTTGGTGCTTGAAAACCGTCGATTTACAATTAGAGACCTTGCCGATGATGTTGGAATTTCAAACGGATTCGGTCAATTCCATTTTAAAAGATGTTTGGGGCCTCAAACGCCTCAAATCTCGATTGGTGACGAAAACATTGAATTTTTTACAAAAACATCGTCATGTTGAAATGTATGAAGCAGTGCTTTTTGACTATCAGGGCAAGTTGAAATGCATCATGCAAGTTGAATGTCGCTCAAAAATCAAGGTCATGTTAACTATTTTCTTCGATTACTGTGGTGTGGTGTGTCGTGGCGCTGCCATCCACCCACTCAGTGAATGAAACGTAATTAAGAAACTGATGGGAAATGTGTAATTTTAAATTTATGTATTATGAGTTTATAAATTTGGTTGCAAGTTATGTTCTTATGTGTGAAACATTTTCAATTCCGGATTAATAATAATAAAAAATAAAAAAAATTTAAAAGAGGAAAAGAAAAAGAGAAGTTTAAATTGGGCCATTTTTATTCAAACTCAGTTCTTGGTAGGGGTTGTTGTTTGACTTCCGGCGTGGTCAGGGTAGAAGATGGCTGACCCCATGAAGTACGAATTGAGCCTCAGGCTCCGCTCACCCCGTCTGGAACCGGGATCTCGACCAATCGAGTCCTGGAATGACGTCAGCTATGACGCCGTCATGGTTCGTGCTTATAAGCGGTGGTGGATAGAAGATGGTGGCTTTTTGACTGAGACTGGACGATGGAGATATAGAAATTGAAACTGAAAAAAAAGGGAGGGTTAGCTGCTGCACCAGGTGATGAATTCTGCTGCAAGACAATCCAAGATGATCAGGGATTGACACATCACAGCAGCAAAGTGCGACCGAAATTGTGCTTAGTAAGGAAAAGCACAATCTGCTTTTGTCTATATGATGACTATGCCATTTGAGATTTGCCGTTACAGTCGAGGTTTTTGTGGGCGAGAGGTTCAACGTTCCAACGAAGAACAAGAAGAACTTTACAATATTTTACCTTTTCCTTTGAACATTATATTTTTAAGGTATTCAACGTTCAGATACAGATACTGATTAACTCTAAAGTGAAATTGAAAACTTAGTGCGAGTTCAGCCCACATTTCTCCTTCTTTATTGTGTATAAACTCACTAGGTAGAATTTAGAGTGTTGTCCTTTTTTTTAATTTAAATTGCTTGTGCTAGTTATGTCTGATAGATAAAATACATGATTTGATTTATTTTCTGTTCAATCCTATGCATTGTGTTAAGTGTATTGTGTATATATGTAATTGTATGATATTAGTGAGGCCCCTCGTTTGCATTTAATCAAAATTTATTCATTTGTTTATATCTAATTTTATTATAATAAATCTAATGTTTATGATTGAAATTTTCCTGATTATTAATTCCTGCAGACATTGCACACACTGCGCTGATTGTCGTTTAGGTAAAATTTTAATTTCCTGGGTTAAATATCTAAGAGCACAACGCAATTAATTTCCTAATAATATCTGATTTGTTTTAGGTAATTTGATAGATTCGAGTTTATAGGTAATAGTATAAATAATTAAATTACTAGATAGCAACACGACAGGTGCATTATGAATTTCTTCCGTTTGCGTGAAGCTATTCGCAAAAAGAAGCCGCGTTTATGCAAAGACAACTCATGGTTTTTGCATCACAATCATGCGCCAGCTCACACTACATTGATTCTTCGTGACTTTTAGCATGCAGATATCGTTCCACAACCACCGTATTCACCTGATTGAGCATTCAAGAGAACACTCCAGGGACACCGTATTGAGTCGATTGAAGAGATTCAACGTGAATCGGCGCGCGCTTTGATGGCCATCCTGGCCAATGACTTTTTAGCATGCATTCACTATTGGAAAAAACGTTGGCATATGTGCATTGGGTCCGGAGGGGATTTCTTTGAAGGCGATGAAATAAACTCAAACAAGACTTATATATAATTATTATAGGTACAATAAAAGAATACTGAATAATTAATCGAGAGACCTTTCCTATTGCACTTTGGTTTTAGAAGTAAATAAAACTGTTTTTAAAACTATATCAGAGATAGACTAGATAAATCAGCAGGTCACAAGGGAGGAAAAGCGCATGTGTAAGAATGTGGGTGAACAATATGTGCATGCATCATGTGCAACATGTGTGTGTGAAAAACATGTGCATGTGTAAGTATTATGTGTAAGAACACATGAAGATGTGTAAGAACAACTATGTTCTACACAAGCGCATGTGCAAGAACAAATATTTTCACAAACATTAGGAAAGAATTCTACAAATAATAATATGTTTTAATTTTATTTCTAAATGAATATTAAATGAAAAAACAAACAGCAAATTATACAAAATATTTGACATTAGCAGTTACTTTATTTTCTGTTAACATAATATAATTTATTGCAGCATTCATTTGTTATTTCACAAGTATACACAAATATAGATGATAATATAAAGAAAGAAATACATATCCATGCAAATTGCACATAATTTAGTAAATAGACACTTCAATAATCACATATGTTGCCTGCAAGGGTTTGCTCCTATCGAGAAATTCAAAAATTTAACTAAAGAATATGATAAAAGTGAAGGAAAAATGAACAATTAGTTACACATTAGTACGATATATGCTGGCCACAATTACAATAAAAATTTAAAAAAATCATTGTCCCAAAGGCAGTCTTAGAGTCACCATGAAGTTCTATATACCGTTATCTCCATGCAGTGCTCTACAACGATTTCTTCCACTTAGGAGTCACCATGAAATATTTTATAATGCTTTTCAAATTATTGTTTACAATTTGGAAAGATTTTATTGTAATGAAGTAAAAGAGTATTTGAATTATGACTGAAAAAATTAAGCATTTAATTCTCTAATTGTGTTCATAGATTTCAATATCATAGTTATGTACACTATAAGATAGAAATGATCTCCATAGAAGTCTCTGTAATCAAAAACACTCGGAATTCGACACCTTCTACTCGTCCTTCACGAATACAATGTACATTAATAAAATTAAAATTAAGCATTCAATTCCCTAATTATGTTTGTAGATTCCAACATTCCAAAGACCAGAAAAAATCATAATTATATACAATATAAGATAGAGTGATCTCCATAGAAGTCTCTGTAATCAAAAACACTTGGAATTTGGCACCTTTCACTCGTCATGGACCATCAGATATATTAGCAAATCGTCATTTTATATAGATTCTATCATAAAAGCATGTTTCTTTTAATCAAGTCTTTCATGTTTTAATAAATTTAATATTATCCTGGAGATATACTGATCGTCATATTCGCAATTCTCTTAGTTTGCTTTCTTTGCAGAGTAAAATATAACACTATTCATTTAATTTTATCTTTTAATTGATGAATGAACTAGTGTTCTGACGCTTGATGCCGCATGTTTCTTGTTCGTGCCAGGGATGCTTGTAGTTCTTCGAAACCCACTTAAATTACAGGGCCAGGTTTGATATGACTTTAGAGCTTTGTTCGTAGGGTTAACAGCCCTACCTCCTTAAAAGTACACATATCCTGTCTCGAAATCTGACATTAGGCAGACGTCCTTGACCCACCAGGGGCCTGTTGCGCCAATGAAGAAGAATTGTCGAATAAATTCGAGAAATTTTACAATTTCATTTCGTTTAGGATGCATAACAGATCGATTGAAATGAATGTTTGAATACGAATAAGAAAGAAAAGCCACTGTCTTAAATTTTTGGCTTATCAGTAATTGTTTCAAAAAATTTTGAATAGCTTCAACTTTTCAATAGATAGCAATTTTATCTTAACTGGGAAGTATAAATATAGAACAGGCACAAAAGATCCAGCTCCTTTCCTCATACATCAGAATAGGATCCATCCATATATAAGTGTAACAAGTAATAGATGTATTGTAGTATAGTAAAGTTATGTAAAAGAGAACAAACACATCATCCTGCATCGAATTCATGTAATATAGAGTATAACTTTGCATATAAATATTTAAAAATTTGTATCACTGGGACAAAGACTAACAAAAACAATAGTTTAGAAAATACATATTTACGAAAATTGCAGTTGTCCATAGATTCAACACTCTATAATTTCTCATATCTGAACAGGATATTTTCTTTACCGTAATCTAAAAATTCCACTTTTATCCTCTTGAAAAAAAAAATTGTATTACAAAAAAAAACTTTTGCAAATAAAGAAAAAAAAAAACAATTATTGAATATATTTAGGGATTTCGCAATCAAAACATACTAGAATGAATGAACTTCAAAGCCAAATTTATATCGCAAAATAGTATTATTATAAGTCAATAAATCAATATTATTATTAAACCAAACTTAAAAAACGAATCACAAAGAGAATAATAATAAATTTATTGTTTAAGAGAAGTAATAAATAAATCTGAACTAGATAAATAAGAAAAGGTATTTAGTTTTTAATATTTTTATATTTTAAAGCATTATTTATATTTGAGGAATTTTTATTTACTATTAAAGATACTTTACTCATATTATAGAAAATAATTGAATCTATCTACTGTGACAATATTTTAATCTACAAAGAATTGGCGAAAAATAACTATAAAAAAAATCAGGAACCGTCTAATTCCCAGTTAGCGTAAATCGGTGTATATTGTACACAGTAACACATATAATGAAATTATAATTTTATATGTATAGAATTCCAAATCATATGTCATACATCAATTTATACATAATTATATTTTACATCAATTTTCAATTCAAAGACAAAAGTGAAAAAGATAAATATCCTTAAAATAATTTGCAAATTATTTAATTTTCAATATGTACTACTTATGTAAGTGTAAATATTTTCAAAAAAACATTTCATCTTACCAAAAACGAAAACCTAAAAATTTAACCTAATATGGATTTAAATTAATTTCTTAAATTTGATTCTAATTACTTAAAAAAATTATCTAATTTCTTTCACATCAGAATAAATAACTCATCAATTAAAATTTTAAAAATATTTAATTTTAACATCTTTAAATGTCTGATTATTGTAATTATAAATTAAAATCTAGTTAAAATTAAAAAAGGTTATTTATTTAATTTGAGATTAAGAATAAGTAATCCGTATGTTAAGAAAGTACCGAAGGCTGTGAGAATAAAATTTCTTTTTATAGGAATCATACCACCAATAGACATGTAAACAATTTTATGTTTTTCAATTCTTTCCAATAGACATAATGTTTCTCGGCTTCGCCATTTGCGAGATTCACTGTTGTTAAGAATAGACGCAACATTTTCTTTTATTCTGAGCATAGTATCTGATATTACCGAACAAGTTAATGTTATGATGATTATTATTCCAACACTGATTGTAACGCGCACTATAGTTTTATGAATCACAATAGCAGTAAAAGATGATTCAATTTGAATGACTGCCGAAGTTTCAAAGAAATTCAAAAAGCACATTGTGATTATAATAAAAATTGGAACCGATAAAGTATTCTTTAGATCTTTTACGATTTCTATTTTTAGAAAATATTCTGTCAACAAATTACGCATTTTTAACAGATTATTGCCTTTTAGCTCAGTTTGTAATTCAAAACTGTACTGCATAAGCATACATCCACAATACCTCAAACTAGAATAAATCAAAACAGCACAAAATACAGGATTGTAAATGAATATTATGTAGTAAATGGTTGTTAAAATGAAAAGTATCACAGTATAAATTGATATTTTTCCAATAAACAATTGGTTAATTTGTACAAAATAATATATAAAAGATAATGCGATTAAAATCAGTGCCACTATTTTCATTAACATATAAAAATAAAATTTCATGTTAGAATTATGTCCACGGATTATTTTACCATTATCTATCTGATATACGATTTTTCTCAATTTTTTTTGATTTCTGTATAATAAATGCCAAATAAATAGTGATAATAAACTTTCCAATGCAGATGATAGTGAATGTTTCACATAGATGGACTCATTAATTGACAGATCACTATCATATAGCAAAAATAACAAATTTGTTACAATAGATAAATGCAATAAACTGATATATAGATAAGATAAACATCTCAATATTATTTTTTGTGGTTTTTTATGTACATTAAAACCACATAAACGCAACCATCTCAAATCTACATTTATCAATCTTTCCGTTGTCTGAGACATGTATGGTATGATATTGTTAATAATAAGGTGCTCCAAATAGTTTAGACTATTATGAAACGCAAAATGTTTTAGATATTATATTTTATATTTAAACTAATTATTATACTTTACTATTTAAAAAAATTTTCGGTTTTATAATTAACAGAAAATAAAATTCTTATTTTTTGAAATACATTTAACACGTTGTTAAAATTGTAAATTTAATTTATGTCAAACCAATTTAATTTTAAAATTTAGATAATAAACGTTAACATTATAAAATATGTGTTTAAGTGTATATTACATATTCTCTTCAACAAACTATGTCGAGAGATAAATAATTTTCAAGTAAACTGTTGTTATTGTTCTAAGATAATTTGACTATCATCAAAACAATTAATAAAATAAACATTTAACATTCTTTCTTCCTCTAAACTTGAATTATGTGTGATTAAAATATAATTTATTTCTTCATTTTAACTTTCAAATAATTTTAAAAACTAACTTAAGCTATATTTATAATATATATTATAAACGAATTATTTAGAGACAAATTTAAATTGAAAATAGTATTTCCATTTTCCTTGTATATGCATAAAAAATCATGAATTTTATTAATCCTTTTGTAATGATTTTGAAGTTAATGTCAAATTCATAAGTTTTAACTGATTTCATTCTTTATAAACCTTTTCCATGCTTCTTACTTCTATTTGAAGAATAAGTTAGTAATCTGATAATAAATTCTATGAACAAGATTCTAAACTGAAAAAATATAATTTCAGTCAATATTTCTCTGAAAAAGAAATACTTTCAAAAGTTCAAAATTAGGTTTTGATGTTTTCCATCCAAAAAAATTATTTCTAACAGATATTTTAGTTGCATATTTCATGAAATCGTAAATTATATTTTAGAAAAGGAAACTAGTAAATTCAACACACTTTGTAGTTATTTGACTTCAAATAATGAATAGTTTCTTGTTTTGTCTCTTAAAATATTGAAAAATTTTAAAAAATATAGTTAGTTAAAAATATAAATTACAGTTATTTTCATTATTATATTTACAATAAAACACTTTCAATAACTCCAGGATAATCCGTGAAATATTTAAAAAATATACATTATTTTTGGAAAATTTTAAAAATGATTGAAAAAAACATTTCATATTTCATTTTATTTAAAATTATTGAAATTCACTATAAATTTCCCTATTAAAACTGATTAATTTAAAAAATAGTATTCTCCAATTTTAGGTTCTTGCGATTATCATAAAATCTGGTACCATTTTTTAAGTTTTCTTATTAGATTATTTCCAGCGCAAAACACACTCCAAAGTCTGCATGATACTGCATGAATTAGGTTTAAACTTCAAATAGTTGCAAAGGATAACTTTTAAGTAAAAGCTTTGCTATTCAGCAAATTAAAAAGAAGAAAATTTCAATTTTCTGTTCACGTAATTTAATCAACATGCATTTTCTAAATGAAATATTAAATTATTTAAAAAACCATTTCATTGCAAAACATTTTAAAAATTTATAATCTTCCGTTTCAATAGATATTTTTAAGGTGGAGAGGGAATATTGGTATCCCAGTATTTCATAGCTTTTGTATTAAATGTAATGATATCAAAAAAGTTTGAATGGAAAGTCATTAAAAATTATTAAGTAGACTATTTTCTTTTATTAAATATGAATAGGAATATTTTATAAATAAAAATATCATGCGCTAAAAAAGAAAGTTAAGTTCAATCTTTCAATAAATTAATTACTACATATGTCAAAAAATTATTGATAGCAACAGAGGTATTTTTAAACATGTCATAAAATTATAAATTATATTTTTGGAAACGCAACTTTCAAATTATATGAATCAAATAATATGCAAAATAATTGTTAAGCCATAAATGTTAAATAATAAATGAAATAGAATCTTACAAATTCAGATTTATCAATCTAAATCAGGTTTTACACGAATTTGTGAAATAAATAAAAGTGAAACTTTAAATATTTAATATCTACCTTATAAACATTTAAATTACACAACTAAATTATTATTTGCACCTCATAATATCTACCATACATTTTTTTTATTTCCAATGGCAGGCTACAAAAAGTAATGAAATAAAAAATTAAAAGAACACAAAGAACATGAAAACAACAACGGGAATCGAAAGAAATCACATAGTGACATGTCTATTTACCATGCATTCAAAGGTAAATAATAAATGCAAATAAATTAACTGTGTGGATTTACAAAAAAAATAATAACAATAATAATAATCTGAATTTGCAATAATTTTCATATATCTTACAATATTTGTACGTATTTTGTACTCAATTTTTAATAATAATTATCGATACTTGTTATATGCGTGTTATATGTTGTTGCTGTACATGCTGTTATATGTTGTTAATATTTTCATGGAAGTAGTTTTATTCAATTAAAGGGTCCATCATCATTAATCTTATAGTTAAAACCTTTTTATATACAAGGAATGGTAGGCGAGGGTCTGATAAAAAATGTTTTTGCATTTTTAGCTGCGAGTTCCCGTATCGTAGTCCGACAAGCAAACCCAAACCGAAATATCTGTTATAATTATAATTATGCCTAGCATGTTTGATACATGTGTGGTGTGCATTACAAACTCCAAATTTAAGTTTAACGTAGCAAACGTCTGTAGTATATCATGAGTAACGTTAAATCTTTTTCATATGTGTTATTCTATTAATTAATGATATCAGATAAATATGCCAGTCATTTGAAAATTCCTATAACTTTACTCTTTTCTTCAAAATACGCAATACATCTACTTCCGTTTTTACACGAATTTCTTTTCCACGATTTTAATATTGCTTGAATTAGAAAAGAAAAACTCTTTTTTTTACACGACTTATTTAGATTAAGCACAATTTACCCAAATTTAAGGGAATGTCGAAAAAAATTCGACATTGAAAATGAGGAACATAATACTATTTTCATTTGTAGCAATTCCTCGAATTTTATAACTTCAACATTGAATTTTGTCTGCGTTGTCTGCATTTTTAAGTTTGATGTTCAAAGTTAAAAGTTCCTTTTTGATGTTTATAAACCCTTTTTTTAATAATTAACATTGAAATATTTTTCAGTAGCTCTTACATAATCTCATATAATTCACCTATAACAAAAGCGAAAATAAAAGCGATATCTTCGGGTATTAAAATTCTTATTTTAGATCATCTCCCAACTGGACAAGGTGCATTGTCAGTAGGTAACCAGTTCGTTCTTCATAAAGCTAACGTAAGGATTATTATAAAAAATGAAGTTACTATTAGACAGTCAGCATGTTCTGGAACAAAGTTAAGTGCTAAATCATCATCATCATACACAAGAAATTACTTTGAAATAATGAATATTGCGTAAAGTAACTAGTACTAAAATAAATAGAATATAGCAAAAATCAATGATAAGGGAACTATAAAATGATTAAAAATATTCTTCAAACAAATGTTTATTCAATAATTTTTAATACATAATTCTCCGAAAGCTTATTTTACTTTTTTAATGATAATATGTGTTTACACATCAATTGCAACAATTTTCCATTTCATATAATAAAAACTTTCCTTCATAAATTTGATAGATATTTTTTGCAAATCATTGCTTGTGGTGAACACAATTTGTGCTAACAATCTAACAGCATTTTTCTGTGCATGTTTTCAATATTATGCCAATCAACTCTATTCCTTTGTATCTTTTATTTAATAAACACTTCTAGACATGCACTCAATTTTTCACCGCTGGAGATGAACGTGATTCAGACTAACGAAATATTTAATCTATATAAATAAGTCAGTAAAACTGATATTTCAGTTGGTTATGAAATGAAACAAATTTTTAGTAATAAGATGATTCATCAACGCATATTACGCAGGTCAATCATTATAAATTTTATTTTTATTGACCAGTTAAAATTGAATAGTGACAAACAAACTAATCTCAACTAATAAACAGTAAACTATGCTTTAAAATTATTATATAATTGTTTTATAGATTAGAAATTTTGGAGTAAGCAGATTTCGTTTTCTTTAACTCGTCAAATCTTCCTTATTAAGAATCTTTATATAACCGCTTAAGTAAGTGAAATTTTAGAATACATCAATACATCAGCAAATGTCGTTATAACTTGCTGTGGTTGCGATATATATTTAAAGTATGTACAAATTTCGTTAGTTCAGTAATTAGAACACCAACTCTTTCATTATGAATATTGTGGTTTTCTTCAGTATTTTAGTAGTGGTGTTTCACACAGCATTTTCTCAGACTGAAAAAAGATGTCCCGATTCTAAAGTTATTGCACCATGCAGCTGTTACTATGGCAAACTAACTCACTTATTTTGCGAGCATTTATCTGATGCTGAAACACTTAGAACTGTTTTCAAAAATTCTGAGGGGTTTCTATACAATGAGGTAAGTTATTTTTTAATATAATCCCTCGCTACATTGTGCATAACAAAAGACAAAATAGTACGAAGGAGGATAACATTATATTAAGTTAAAATATTTACAATAATTATTCAGAAATATATATTGTTGTTGTATTTTTGTTATATATAGTTGTTGTTGCATTTTCAAAATATATTGTTGTTTTATTGTTCAGAAATATATTGTTGTTGAAATGTATTATAAGTAAATTTAGTCA
>BPLQ01011845.1:12101-88806 GCA_021605075.1 Caerostris darwini
TACAATAATTATTCAGAAATATATTGTTGTTGAAATGTATTATAAGTTAATTTAATCAAAGTATTTACAATAATTATTCAGAAATATATTGTTGTTGAAACACCATGGATTTTAAAAAGAGTTCTTTTGTAAATAGGCAGAATATTAGCAGATTCCACTTTTTCCAAGGTAAATATCGATGAACTGGTTAAATTGTGTCACAGTAATTTTGAAAGAAAACTTTTCATAATTGTATCTAGGGTTCATATATTGCATCTTTTCTTCTTCTCGAGACTACAGGAAGGATTTTCCCATTTATTGATTTATTGCAGCCATTCCTTAAATACATAAAGTCAATTTTGATTCTTCATCAATTAATGGGGTTCAAATCTAGTTGATTTATTTCTGAAGTTCAATGAGCTAGATGAAAAGGCTAAAAACATTAGACCTCTGAAACCATTATTGATAACAATTAAATTGAAGATTTGAAAATAAATAGTAGTTTTAATTAAATACAAAAAAAGTTAAAATTACCATAGTAGATTAATTTCTGTTTATTTGACTTTTTTAATGTAAGAAATAACTTTCAAACACCTTTAGTTGTGAAAAATAATCTAGTTTTCTATTTTTTTTTCTATTCTGAGATCTTTTCAGCTGCTGTAAATGAATTTCAAGATTGTTATTTGATTTTAAGGATTTGATTTTTTTTATAAAATTTAAAAATTATTTTTTTAAACTTCTAATTAATATACGGGTTAGAATAGAAGAACGGGAAAACTATTAATTTATTGCACTGGAAAAAGTTGGAAATAATTTTCTTTCATCTTTTTAATGTACCATTCAGTGTAAGATTTCTCTAACATATTATTGAACTACTTTTGTGTGTTGTGTGTGTTTTGTTTTTTTATGATATTTTGTGTTCAAATAAAAAATACCTAAATGCATATTTTAATGCGGTTACACATTAAACAAATATTGAAATATTTGCATTTTATAAAATTTGCTTAAACACTTAAAAGAGTATAAACTATATATCATTGGAAATAATTCATTTTTAATTAAATTTGTTCAATTAAATTATATACCATACATAGGCAGCATACTTCTTAAATTTTGAGAATAGTAAAAAGTTAAAAAATTTACATTTTTTTTTTCTAATACTACTTTTAAAAACACAATTTCTGAATAATCCCTGAGATTATATTTTTTTGGACCCTGTGTTATAAAATCACAAAGGGAATACAATTATATTAGTGTTTAATTGAAATTGAATTTCTTAAATTATTAATAAAAATGCATGCCCTTTTTGGCATATTTAACTGTTTAAAGTAGCATAACATAATTTTCTGACGCAATGTGAAACATAGTTTACTGCATAAACTTGAATAAAATGTTTGGTGTTCGCTAATTTTTTATAATCTATAATTATTATGATTATATATAACAAAAATAAACTATGGCATATACAATTCATATTTATTAATAACAAAAAAAAATAAAAAATACTGAATTTTCTATAAGCTAAATGTATCTCATGATCAAATTAAATTAATTTAATAATAATTTAATAATAAATTTTTCTTTATACATGAAATTATCAACGATCGCAGTTTCTTCCAACTTCTGAACTATTTTCTTTTCTAACTTTGAACAAATTTAATTATACAATGATGTGCTTTTGTAATTACCTATTCTAGGGTTATTCATATAGAAGATTCTACGTTGCAATATATTTGCCTCAAGAGATGTTTAAAAATGTGCAAGTAGTGGCATTGTACAACACTTTATTTTTTAGATTTCTGTTTGTATACATGTAATAAAATAGATTGAAATTTACGTAAGGGAAAACTTTTGATTTATTGCATTAGCAAATGTTACAATAATTCAATAGTTTTCTTCGATTTTGGAAATTTTCCTGGTCCAAACAAATGATTTGTTTTCCTTGATAGTTTTCTTTGGTTATAAATTTCTTTAATCTTTTTAATGTACCATTAGATAGAGGGAGGTAATTTAGAAATAAATTTTTTCTCTGTTATATAGACAAATAATAATCTATGACACAAACAATTCGTAGTTTGTACTAAACGAAAAATAAAAATTACAAAATAAATTATAAAAAAATAAATTATAAGAAAATCAATTAAACAAAATACTATTCTATAAATATCTATCAACTAAATATATCTCCTCAAATTAAAATAATTTAATAATGAATTTTTTTTCATGTATAAAATTATCAACAATCACAGTTTCTTCTATGTCAGAACTATTTTCTTTTAAAATATTAGATTAAAAACCAAGTGCTTAGATTATTTGACTAATTTAGTTATACAACGATGTGTTTTTGTAATTACCTATTCTAGGTTTATATACAATATTCTACATTGCAATATTTGCCTCAAGAGATGTTTAAAAATGTGCAAGTAGTAGCATTGTATTTGAAAAATACAACACTTGCTCAAGTATTTGACGAATCACCGGGATCCGTAGAAGTTCTCAAACAGCTAAACATCGAAAACACAAGAGCATTAAGGTATGTGTGCTAATCAGTATTATTGACCAGTTTATTAATATTAATCATTAATCATTATTTTCTTATGTATTGCAAGTGAATATTTTGAGTGAACATTTTCGATCTTGTCACATATTTACACTAAAACATTTAATTTTAACACAAAGCATTTCCATTTTTCTTTAATTTTAACAGCAAATTAATGAAATTTGTAGTAGTTGTCGTCGGTCCCGCTGCATCACATATGCAACGGGATCTAGGTGTGGTCTGGATTTGTGGACACACGTTTAAGAACACACATATTTATTTTCACAGCACGTAAACAACAACATCAACACCACAATTACAATTAAAGATAGACAATATTTAACTCATTTAAAAATATCTAACTATACATTTGTGGAAGGATTCCACTTCTAAGCTAAGAATAAAGTTACTCAGGTGCAGGCTGGATAGAGAAATATACTTCGTCTCTGATTGAGAGACTATAGGCCAATTTATGAAGAGGACGGTGCTAAGTAGTACATCTTCTCTCGGGATGAGACACTGCAAACTAAACGTCTTTCAGGCTGTAACGCATGTCTCTCTAAATGTCCTCTCTGGCGAGAGTCTCGATACCAACTGGCGATTTATTCTGAGCGCTGAGCAAGGGCGTTGTTTCAGTGCGTAGGAGGAAACATGATTGCATAGGTGGAATCATGGTTACAAATTATAATTTCCTATCTGATTAGAGAAAACACTTTAATGGGAACACAGTTATTACCTCAATGGCTTAACCCCTTACCTGCCGAGGAAAACTTACGAGATGCGCTCCCCAGTGCCACCGTTTTTCATACAGGCGCGCGTAGTTATGCGATGTATTGGAGGAAAAAAAGAGGTGCGTTTTGCAACATGAAACCTTTTTACTTTCACAGAAAAAATAAAATGTAAAAAAAAACAAAAATTCTAACTTTAAAGTATAGAATAACAGTGTAATAAAACAGATGTTAAAACTTATCTGCTGTGTGATATTTCCTAAAACAAGAATTCTTTATTGTTTCATATGTAAAATATAATAGGAGAAATAACTATTTATTTAAAATGTCTAAACTTGTTTTTTATAAACCAAGTCACATAAACCAAAATCACATTCATTGCATTGATAGCTGGTTTCAAGACGAAACGGAAGCAAAAGAAGAATAAAAAAAGCACGACCTACTCAAACAGAAACAGAAGCAAAAACTGCACAGCTATGACTCACCGTTTCAGAAACATCCCCTTTGCCAATACCCTATCCCTTTTCTCTGAAATAATAAAATCCTTTTCAAACATTGTCAAGGTCATTTTGTGGCATTCTAAGACCATGGGAACAGTTTTCTTTATAGCAGCGCAATACAAAGGATCGTACTTCGGAAAGGCGTATATATACGCCGGTGGCAGGGAACGCATCGGTTGAATGAGGCGTATATATACGCCGGCGGCAGTTAAGGGGTTAAGAAATGTTTTTAATACATTGCAACTATGGAAGGGCAATGTTTTTTTTAAATTCTTAACAATTTATAAATCTTGCTTTCCATCCGAATTACAAATAAAAGGTTAACTAATCATCTTTTACTGGAAATATTTAACTGAATATATAGGTGAATTATATTTGCATGCATATTTAGTAAAGGAAGGGCAAAAAAGAGTTGATGCTTCTTTTATGTGGTCTATCACTTGACATTCTGTTCAAAGTATGCATTTAGAAAATAAACATCTTTGCAGCTGATGGAGAAAACGATACAACATTCTGGGAAGACCTTTAGGGGTGACTGCAGGTATTTGTCATACGAGTGAAAATTGGGAATATTCTCACAAAATAAATTGACTCTTGACTGTCCGACTCTCGACAGGACATAATTTTCTTAAAAAAACATTTTTGGTGTAACTACTAATGATGTCTGTCCTCTGTGCTCGTCAGATGAAGTCATGGACTTTTTACATTTGACAACATGCACCGCACTTCATTTTATGACTTTTAATTTTGACAACTTTAACAAGGCCAAATTTTATTGGGCTGCTAGAGTTCTTATGGCGGATTTCGTTACCGTTTGATGTAGGAAAAAAACTGTTCATGCTAGAATCTTGCACAGAATTTTATAATTGACTTCGATTCTCCTCGTTTCCGAAAATATTGCTACAAGTAAAGTCACCAGTCGATTAGAATTTAAGTTCTTCTAAATGTAAGCTGCGAATATTACACAGACCACAAGCCGAGGGAAGGGCACGTTTTGAATTGATTTCCTACATACATTTTATTATTCATAGCATTTTTTTTATCTATATTTTCATAGATTGACAATCATTGCCTTTCTATTAATTCAGGTTTTTTTAATAAATATATAAGGTAATAAATTTTAAAAAAAATTCCGGCTATATATATTTAAATTTTGAAGGAATCTCAACCAACTGAATTTAAACAAGTAATACAAAAAAAAAAAAAAAAAAAAAGTAATAAAAATACTAAATTTTTTTTTCACTATATTGCAGAAATCTTTCATAAAAAATTTTCATTCATTTTTTTAAGCTCATCTGGCGCTATCTATTGGTAGATATATGCAACTTATATCTAAAAAAAAATCTAAAATTAATTAATTAAATTTAATTACTGAATGATTATTTGAAAACACTGTATTAACATCCAGTGTCATCCACTACAAGTTTAAAAAAATGTATTTGAACTTGAGTGGATGAATAAGAAGGATTTTATGAACGATTGAAAACTTGACCAAGATATATATAGGGAGAGTGTGAGCTAATAGAAGGAATTGAAAAAGAAATATATTTTACTATTATAGAGGTGTGATATGGGAAATACTAGAACCTCTGAAAAATCTTAGAATTCTTAACATTTAATATAATTCAGTCAAGACTCTGGGAAGTGAATTCAGTCAATACGCTTCGAAGAATCTGGAACACTTCAGCCTTTATTTGACAGAAACGGAGACAATCAAACCAGGTAAGATTTTTTTTTGCTTGATTCTATCAATATTTGACTCAAAATATGACTTAGGAATGACCTACAAGGAAAATTATCATCTTTTTTAGGTAAAATATGCTTGTTGGCGCAACTTCAAATAATTATTTTTTCAAATAAAGCAGGATAATAGTATAAAAATTATTCTGTAAACGTCATTAGTTTTCCACATAGTTACCATTTATAATAACATTTGATAGAAGACAATTATTATTTCAGTTATTGTCTTACGGAATTCCGGCCAGTACACATTGATAAATGTCGGAGTTCCATTACCGGCGATGCCGTGGATGTTTATAGTGGTTCGGAATCCTCTTTAAACTGCAGGTCCCGGTCTAATATAATCGTAGAGCGTAATGGGGGCAGTATTACTAGCGTTTATATCATGTTTTCAAGCTGCACGTATCCCCTGTGTAATAATAAATAAGTAACAGCGTTCGTAAATGCAGTCCACTTTAGCCTGCTCACAGGGACATTGCCAATACGACCCAGACAAAAAAGACTGACAAATGTAAATTTTCTTTTGCCGTCAAACTGTTCAAATGTCAAATGTCATATTTTCATTAGAAAGAAAACTAGAAAATCTTTGAAAGTATGGTTAGAGGTTTCAGGTGACATATTGACTAGATGATGGTACAATGGAAACTACGTCGGAAATGACTAGATGATGGTGCAATGAAAATTACGTCGAAAATAACTAGATGATGGTACAATGGAAATTATTCCGGAAATGACTAGATGAGGGTACAATGGAAATTACGTCGGAAATGACTAGATGATAGTACAATGGAAATTATGTCGGAAATGACTAGATGATAGTACAATGGAAATTCTGTCGGAAATGACGAGATGATAGTACAACAGAGGAATTGGGAAATGGTGATTTTTATTCCTTCATAACTGCAGCTCTGTTGGAAATTTTCAAATTTCCCCAGTGCCTTTTAGGTTGAAGAAGCACATCACTTCCCCTTTTTTTTTTACCAGAAATTTGCGATTTTTCGATTCACGAAGGCTGATGATACTGAATTCTAGAGTTTCACGTGAAGGAAATGCAGATTTCTGTTACAGCCTGAATGCGATTTCACAATGTTGTAATTTAATTTTGACAAACAAATGGACCATTTTATTTTAAATGTGCCTTTCACATTGTTAATGAGTATTAAAAGTCTTTCTAGATTACATTTTTCTTTGTATTATGATATATACTTTCTACGTCTCTACTTAAAAGAATTCCTATATTTAGTAATTATTATTATTACGTTTATACATTTTATTAATAATTATTCTTCTTTTTGAGCCACATGTAATATCAACTTAAGTGTCATCGAAAATCTCACAAATTTTTAATTAGTACGGGAACGACAAAACTGTAATTAAGCAGCATTATTATATTTTTTATTTTATAAATAAATAAGATACACTTGTAAAATAAAACATTTTTGTATTTAACAATTAAGTCTGTATTCCTATTATTTATTCTTATTATAAAGGTTTTATTATTTTCATTTATTATTATCGTTATTATACAGCTTTATTACTTAGGTTTTTAAAGCTTTGTTACTTATAAGACTGAATGGATGAGTGTCTAGTACACTGGCGCTCGGTGCCGCAGGTTTCAGGTTTGAGTCCTTGCGGTGCCCTAGATGTTTGTAGTGGCTCGGAATCCACTTTAAGCCGTAGGTCCCAGTCTAATAGGACTGTACAGCGTCACGGAGCCAAGTCAGATTTCTACCTACGGGTGCTCCATCACAACAGAATCTGCCTCCTTTTCCCTTCAACCTTGAGTCCATACAAGTTCGTGGGCTTGGTCTAGATGTCTACCAAGTGGGATAAGAAATAACAACATAACTTCTTCATTATACAATAATAAGGAAGTTCAATTATTAAAAATAATCCAAAACTTATTAAAATATACAATGTTATAGTAATAGAATCTCAAGAAAACATTTTAAAGAATATAATAGTTTTTTATATTAAATAATATATTAAAACCAATCTATTATAAGATATTTTAAAATTATTAGTTCGTTTTTACATTCATATCTTCGTATAATCACTCTATTAAAATAAATCTTAAAAAGTACGAGATATAGTACATAAAAATTACAAAAACTAAACAAGGTTTCCTTTAAATTAGGCGTATTTGCTGATTTTCCAAAACTGAACGAAGTTGCTATATTCTACGGCAAACTTCGGACACTGACAAGAGATATTTTCCCTACACCTTGGAATGGAAATTCACTGTACTTTACGTGAGTATATATATTTATGACTTTTATTAATTAGCATACAAGACTCATGTGACATTACAAACGAATCATAATTTTTCTGTTTTATATAAAATGTATGTTCTTTTTTTCCTATTCAAGTGCAAATCAACTGTTTGAAATTCCAAAAGGCCTTTTCTCTCAAATGCCAAATTTGCAATATCTGACTTTGAGTCAAAATCAGCTTTCCGTGCTTCCCCAGGACGCCTTTGATGGGAATTTTGGTGGAATCAAGTATCTTGCACTTGAGAGTAATAAAAAAATATTTGAATCCTTTATTAAAATAATAAGCAATCTACGATGTCATTTTTATTTAAAAGAACTTTAAAACCTTAATTGCAATTCATTTTGATAAAGATTTCTTTTTTAATTTCTTTTAAATACTATATCTTAAGAAATAATAATAATAATAATCTCAATAAATAAAATAAATTTCTGTATAAATTAATTACACATAAAAAACAATAGACGGAAGAAATTAATATTAATTTATTAACTTATATAAGATTCCAATGCATTAAAAGTGCAATAAATGTATATATATATATGTATACATGCACATACATAGTTGCGTATGGATATGCAAGTTCATATAAACTTACATACACAAACACGTAAATTTATACGTTCACATAACAAATTCATGCACATTTTGAAATTTTGAAATTTTGAAAAACGTAATATTCTGAATTTAATTATTATTACAGCATTGCATTATTAATAATTTGATTTCCCAATTGATAATTATTTAAATGTTAGTTAATGATGTTATCAATTAAAATTTAAAATTTGAAATGCATGGACGTAATAAATCAAATTTTATTGACAAAATGACATTTTTAACAAATTATATATTTTCTTATGATATGCATTTTAATAATTGGTATAAACCTTTTTTTCTCAAGATATTTGCATATATTGAGAAAATATATTCAGTTTTACCTTTTTTTACCATTATTGAATGTCGTTCTTTTCATGTTTTCATTCAAAATCATATTTAATTTCAGATAACCCTCTAAAATGCGATTGTTTAATGAAGTGGTTGATAATAGACAAACCAGAAATGTTGAGAGGCAAATGTGAAATGCCCAAAGATAAGCAAGGAAAAAATTTGAAAGATCTCAAACCGGAAGATTTCCATTGTCAATAAATGTAACTCTTGTGATAAAATGAATAAATGTAAGCAATACATTTCAAAATTGTATTTAATTCTATTTTAGTAGAATGTAATAATTAAGAATAAAAATATAAATTATAACAATTTAAATATTTTATATACTACACATTATAAAAAAACTATTCCATCCAAATTTTACTTGTTTCTATATGTTGATTTGAATTTTTTCTGGAATAAAAATTTCATTATAATATATCTAGTATAATATTTTATTACAATATATTAAGTGAATATTAAATTAATAAACAAGCAAAACAAGTAATATAAAAAAAAAAAATGTGAGTCAATTCCTACTCAGGTCAACAAAGAAAAATTTTATTTTAGTTAATTTTTATTTATTGCTAAATATCGTATATAAGAAGAAAAAAATTTCTCCCTTATAAAACTAAAATTAATTATTTAAATTTAGTTAATGAATTAATATTTGAAAAAACTATATTAACATCAAGTGTCATCCACGACAAGTTTAAAAAAATGCATTTGAACTTGAGTGGATGAATAAAAAGTATTTTATGAACGATTGAAAATTTGAACAAGATATATAGAGAGAGAGTGTGAACTAATAGCAGGAATTGAAACATATACAAAATTTACTACTAACCAAATATATTTTATTGTAGCAATCATTAATTATTTATCAATCCCACAAATATGGATGATATTAAGCAGAAAGAAATACATAGATATTTATAAAATGTATATAATTTAGTGAATAGATACTTCAAAAAGCACTTATATTTGTGCAAGATTTTATTCATATCAAAAAATGCAATTATATAATTAAATTAAAGAATATAGTAATAGTGAGCAAACAAAGGACAGTTAGATATAGATTAGTACAATACATTTTTTGACGGCAGTTACAATAAAAATAAAAAATGTAACCAAAGCCATCTTCCCAAATATTCTGGACTTCCAACAGTCAAAAAGTCACCGTGAGGGTCTTCTTGGAGTCACCATGAAGTTTTCTATGCCTATTTCTTCAACCTCGAAGTCATCATAAAGTGCTCTACTATGTTGTACAAAAGATTTTCAGAAAGAATTTATTATAATAAAGTGAGAGAGTTTGCTTGAATTGTGACTAAAAGTATTTAATTTCATATTTCTGTATGTATATTTTATCATTCCATGAAGCCAAAAAATACTATAACAATAACCACTATAAGATATAAGTAATGTATATAGAAGTCACTTTAGTCAAAAACAGTCGAAATTCGACACCTTACACTTGTCAGGAATAATCTGGAATATTAGCACTTCATCACTTTATATTGTTTCTATCACAAAATATTCTTTTAATAAATTCTTTGGTAATTTATAAATTGCATGTTAAGAAAACTTGGAGACATGCCGTAATCCAATGCAACACGATTCATTTAATTTTTTCTTATAAAGGTCGAATAAATTTCAGAAATTAGTAAATTTCATTTCGTTTAGGAGGCTTAACCGATCGAATGAACTGATGTTAGATTGTGAAACAGAAAGCAAAAAATTGATTGTGAGTAATAGTTTCAAGAAATTTTGAATAGCTTCTTCTTTTCAAAGCTGCTTTATTTTAACTGTAGACGCATAAATATAGAAGAAGCATAAAAACCTCCAGTCTTTCTACATACATCAGATAGGATCCATTTATATATAAATATAACCAGTAATAGATGTAATGTAGTTCTAATTAAGTTACATCTTACTTTCGTCGTGGACAATCAGGAATAATTCATCACTTTATGCGGATTCTATCTCAAAAGTGTATTTAGTTTAATATTTTTTTTCATGTACTTGTGAAGAACTTGGAGAAATGTTGATCGCCGAATTCACAATTACCATTGTGCTAAAGTTAGTTTGCTTTTTACCAGTGTCCTGGAATCCAATATAACACGACTCATTTAATTTTGTCTTATAATGATCGAATAAATTGCAGACATTTGGAAATTTTATTTCTTTTAGGATGCTTAACCGATCGAATGAAATGGATGGATGATTGTGAAGCAGAAAGCTTTTGCTTTCCATTGTATTAAATTGATGGCTTGTTTGGAGAAGGGAATGGAATTGTTTCAAGAAATTTTGAATAGTTTCATCTTTTCAATTGATAGTTGCTTTATCTTAAATATAGAATAAGCATAAAAATATCCAGCGTCTTTTCTCATGAGTCAGAATAGGATTCATCCATGTCTAATTATAACCAGTCATAGATGTAATGTAGTCTAATTAAAGATAATCAGACATAAACCTGCGTCGAATTCGTGTAATTTAGAGTACAACTTGCAATAAAGATATTTATACATTTTGTATAATCGGAAGCATAGACTAGCATAAACAGTAATTTATAAGATAAATATTTAACAAACTTGCAGTTCTTCACAGATTCCACCCTCAATAGAGTTTCATTTCTGAAATATACCAATTTTTTTTTCTTCTTTTTTTTTTTGAAAACAAGAAAGTTTCTTTAAAAAAATTGATTCTCTCCTAAAAAGGGATTTATTTTAATCAATTCTATGGTAATTTATAAATTACATGTTAAGACAACTTGGAGATATGCTGGTCGCTGCATTCCCAATTCTCATTAAAATAAATTTAGTTTGCTTTTTTGAACTTCATCACTTTATATCGAATTTATCAAAATAATGTTTTTTATTCAAATTTCTCTTGATGTAATAATAAATTACATTATTATTATCTAAACAAAATCACATTTCAAACATACATTACTTTACAGTTCAAAGATGAAATAATTATTCAAAGTGAAAATGATAAATATCTGTAAAATATTATATCTTATTTAAAAGCAAATATTTTGAAAAAAAAAAAAAAAATTATCCTACCAAAAACTAAAACTAAAAAGCAAAACGAATAATGTTAATATTATTAACAATATAAATAATATTAACATTATTAGATAATTATTTTGTGAAATTTGATATTGTAATTCTTAAAAATGTAATGAATTTAATTTGAAATCGATTAAATGAATCAAGAATAATAATTTTAAAAACTATTTGAACATCTTAAATTATCTGACTTTAATCATTATAAATTAATATCAAGTTGAAATTTAAAAATCTATTATTTTACTTGGAATTAATAATAAGTAATCCGCATGTAATAAAGGTACCGAAAGCTGTAAGAATAAAATTTGGTTTCATAGAAATTACACCTCCGATAGTCATGTAAACAATTTTATGTTTTTCAATTCTTTCCAACAGAAAAAATGTTTTTCTAAATCACATTTCAACCATACGTCGTTTTTTAATTCAAAGTCAAAATATTTTTTTGTAGTTAAAAAGATAAATATCCGTAAAAAAATTAATTTTTATTAAGTTCTAGCAAGATGTTATCACTATTTAAACTTAAATATTTAAAAAAAAAACATTTTAACATACCAAAAATAAAAGCATACAAATTTAAACTTAACCAATTTGTGAAATTTCATTTTAACTACCCAAAAAGGTATCTAATTTCTCTTGCATCAAATTAAATAGCTCGTCAATTATAACTTTAAAAACAATTTTAACATCTTGAAATGCTTGACTTGTATCATTATAAATTAAAATCTAGTTAAAATTTTAAAATAGCTATTTATTTAACTTAAGATTAAGAATAAGTAATCCGTATGTTACGAATGTACCAAAGGCTGTAAGAATAAAATTACTTTTTATAGGAACCATACCACCAATAGACATGTAAACAATTTTATATTTTTCAATTCTTTCAAATAAGAAGAACGTTTTTTGGTTTCGCCATTTGGGTGATTCAAAATGGTTAAGCACAGACCCAACATTTTCTTTTATTCTAAGCATAGTATCTGATATATCCGAACAAGTTAATGTTATAATGATTATTATTACAACACTCAATGTAACGCGCGCTATGGTTACATGAACCAAAATGGGAGTAAAAGATGATTCAATTTCAATGAGTGTCAATGTTTCAAACAAATTCAAAAAGCTCATTGAGATTAATATAAAAATAGGAAACGAAAAAGTACTCTTTATGCTTTTCAGCATTTCTATTTTTAGAAAATATTTTTTCAATAAATTATCAATTTTTAAAATATGCTCCACCACATTTGGACCGCTTCTATTTCAGGTTTTTCAATCAGCTTTAACAACTGAGTTAACCAATTGCGGTTTTCCAAATATTCAGATTCTTGAATGTTACCGATTTTTGAGATCATTGCAATAGCAAAACGAATAAACCATAAAAACCATAGCATATAGTTCGTTAATTGAAATAAAAAGATGAAAAATTCAACACTAGACATCGTGTTCAAGTTCAGGAGTTGGCACCATAGTAAAATATGTAGAATAAAAAGACTTGAGGTGGTAAGCCAAAGCATGATGAAATCTGAAAGAAAGAATTAGAAATAATTAATATCACAATATTTCTAATAAAATTTATTAATGAACATTTATAGAATTTTTTTAGGATTATAATATTATGCATTTTAAAGGGTACATTATTAAATATGTGAAATGAAGTAATTAAAACATTTTGCTGTAATGATATTTGTAAAAGTAAGCTTCTATTGCACAAAATATGTATTCATTTCGTTTTTTAGAATGACACTAAATTTCAAAAGTCAAAGTCAAATTTATAAGAGGCATTTCAACACTTCTTAGTGTGAATTTGAATCCTGAGGATATTTCAAATCTTCTTCAAAAATTTGATAAATAAACTAATATGCTTGCTACAATTAAAAATTTATAAATAGAAAAAGTCAGCGCGATAGCACTAGCAAATTTCAATTGTAAAAACAGATGCGTGAACCTTTTAAAGCTATTTTAGGCAGTAATATTAGTTAATAATTCGAATCAGAATCCACAATTTTTTTTTTATTATTTCCACATACTTCAATCTATTCCTTTAAATGAGTCTTCTAATTATGAGCCTAAAAATAATTTCAGCAGTTAATTATTTCAGGTTTGAAAATTTAATAGAAACCAAGAGTAATTTTTTCCATGTTACTTATAATTAAATAAATCAGTTGCAAAGAAGATATTAACTAAATAAAACATATTTATGGTAGAAAATAATTTTATTTCATAATTTTTAAACCTGTTAAACAGGAATTGAAATAAAAATTAATTAGAACATTTATTATTGAAATATTACTTTTCTTGGATGATGTAGAAAAGATCTATTTCTCAAAAAACAGGAACTTTTCTTGTATAACTTGATTGTGAGAAATAGAATTTTAAATTCTGTATCTCATGATTACACTTATAAGAAAATTGAGCAAAGCAATTGTTGCCATCTATCATAAAAATTGAAAACTTCATTGTTGAAATTTTTTTTATCCCAATGATTCTTTCGCTCCACTTCTCATTTGCTGAAATGAATAGAAAAAAAAAGGAAGTATTCTCATAATTTGGATTTCAATCCTAAAAGTCTAGTCGACTACTTTTTTCATTAATTTTCGACAGAAAAAGAACATTTCTTATGAAGATTAAATATATTTGTTAAACTATCAGAATCTTGATAAGTACCATGTTATAAATATAATAATTTGTCCATAATTACATTTCTTAAATAGAGTGTTTTGAAGCATCTCATTTCCGAACTGAGAAAGTTATGTTTAAAACCTGACATTTTCATAATCAAAATGAGGGAGGCGACAAATTCTGTGGTCAGTAAGTCTTTACATTTGAGAGGAAGAAGTTATTTATTATAAATACAATGATTATACATGATACACATAAACTCTGACAAACTTGTAAAAATACTACGCATCAACATGAACAAAAATTGGAATTGCTCATTAGATAGCAAATAGTATATAGCGGGCAAAAATTGTGATAATGCATCTGCAAAGTGTGATGTCATTGGGAGTTTTGAAGAGGCTGTCAATGGATTGCATACGTCCGTCGGCAGTTGGCTGAATTTAATATTTCGTACACTTTAATGTGAAATGTTATGCATTGTGAATGGATGAACTGTTTCACCATGCAGAAGGTGCAAGCCATTGAAGAAATGAAATGCACCAATCGACTGGAGGTTGGAGTATGATGGATGCTTCCATATTTTATGCCAAAGTGATATTCGCAGATTAGGTATGGTATTGCCAACGTGCATTAGTAATGGTAATTTGCTACATTTGGGTCGAAGCAAAATCTTCACAGTATTGTGCCTCAAACATATCAGCATAAGATCAGTGTCAATATCTAGTAAGGAATCCTCAGAGATGATGAGGCTCCGTAGTTTTCGACCGGACGTTTCAGTGGCGCAAAGTTCATCAGATTCTTCCAGAACATCCTTCCAGATTTGTTACGTCATTCGCCTGCCTACATCTATCAGAAAATGCGGTTCATGCATTATGAATCCCACTACGATCCCACTGTTTTTGCCAAGTTATGCATACCCACATTATGAAAATATATTCCACAAAATTGATCGCCAGACCTTGATTTTTTACACTTCTTCTGGATTGACATGAAATCTTTCATTTATGAGGCACCAGTTGATATGATGACGGCCCGACTAGTAGTTTAGTGGTTAAATGAACAATTCGAATCCGCTGATGGTATTGTTGTGGTTCATTATTGTTCGGTATTGTTGTGTGTTGTGGATGCTGAGGTTCGAATCCGCTGATGGTATTGTTGACAGGCTTCCAAAACCAGGAGGCTCGAGCGCGATTATGATAATGTCTCACATCGATAGTGGAACTACCTGGTGGGGATTTTGCTGGTTTTCTTCCATACAACATTCAAATGCAGGAAAGTTAGTCCTAAAATTCCTCCCAGAAGGCCTTGTGCTTTCCTGAACACCTGTCAATCGGTTGTTCATGGTATACAGGAGGACTACCAATGTTGAGGGAATACCCTATGTATGGTAGGTAGCTCTATGAAAGTAGGTATATGTAATACACTTTCTGATAGCAGGGTAGCTAGTTTTTGGTACAGGATGAGGTATGGAGGAAAGAAGGCAAGGATCGTGATTGTTGCAACAGAAATCAAGGAAACATATGACACCTTTAAGTGTTTCATCAGGTAGTTATGCCCTAGGTAATAGCACCCAAAGACGACACTTTTAACAACTACAGTAACAATTTTTTTTCTATGCATCACAATGACGCTGTGCTGTATATATTTTGGCAAATAATTTTTTTTCAGTACTTTTATTTTATTCCTTCCCTTCACACTTTGTAGAAGCATTTTCGCGATTTTCATCCGCTTATGCTTATGAAAATCATAAAGAGAACCAGTATTTATTTATGTATGTTGTATCGAAATTTCACTTTTAAAAGCTTTGAGAATTTTGAGCTTGCGCGAAAGATTTTGAAAGACTAATAAACCTAGAATGTTGAAATTTGTTATGTACCTTAACTACATATTGCTTTATACACGGCGGCCTGTGGCCAATTAGGTAGCGTTCTGTTCTTTGGTACCACAAGCTTCAGGTTCGAATGCAGGCGGTTGCATGCATGTTTGTTAGCAATTCGGAATCCAATTTAAAATGTAGGTTCCGGTCTAATTAACCTAAAGTGTGCACAAGATGACAGTAGAGCAACAAACTATATACACTTATATATCAATCTAATGCTAAGAATTATCCTATGAAATTTAAAAAAGAAATTTTAAATGACAAATTAAAAAAAGTTTACATCGTTTAAGAATATTATTGAAATAAATAACATGTAAGTGGGACTCTTATATAACGGTTTTTGTCTGTAATATCCTTTTTGTGACCGAAATCTTGAGCGCAATGAAGGTTACTTTGAAAAATATTTTTAAAAAGAAAATTCCATTGTAAATTTTTAAAATTACAAATGTTATTAAAACATCTAATGCGTTGTATTTCCTATAAAAGCACAGCAAAAAATTAAAATTGTGTCATTAAATGCAAAAATCTAGTGAAATCCAAAAAATTGCCTTTTTACACCTCTCCGTGTAATTGCGACACATTTGTTACCCATTTAACCCAAAATAAATATTAACAAACAGAAATTTGATTCATTCACCTTCGATTAAAATAATATTATTCTATGTTTAAAATGAATATCATTCTGCACAATTCTTTTACGATAAATCGATAGGAACTTTGAAAAGTTCTTTCACTAAGCAATGTATTATAAAGCAATTCTTCCTCCTCCCAAATTCATCTTCCTTAAGTGTTATAGATTCCAATTAATAGAATTTAGTCTTATGTAAATATATATATCTGCCATTTGCTTGTGATTGGATTAAAAGCATCTACGCTAATATCGATGAAAATTTTGTTAAACGATTAGTTTGCTTAACTTACATGCACCATAAATAAAGGTCTTACTATAAAAGAAATTTTTCTCAATAGAGGTTTTGTTTGACGCTCTAAGGTCATCTTGTGCACACTTTAGGCTAAATAGATTGGGACCTACAGTGGATTTCGAACCACTAACAAACATCCATACCTGAACCTGAAGCCTGGGAGAGCAAAGGCCAGAGCGCTAGCCACTTGGCCACCAGGCCGCGCGCAGTAGAGGCAAATTAGAAGTCATGTACATGCATAGAGAAAGAAATTACAATTTCTGAGAAACTAAGTTCATTCAAGAGAATAAGCTGTGTAGAATTAACTTATCAATAAGATAATAATCATTGCAGGTTAATAATGCATGATTTTATCTGGCAAGATCATTTGGGGAATAATTCGCCAAAACTCTCCCCAATTATTGACTTTATATCTATCGTTCCCATCGAGACATACCATGCTAATATACCGGTTCTCATTCGATCACCGAAGTGAAGCATCATCGGGCGCTGTGAGTACTTGGGAAGGTGACCACCTGGGAACACCGCCTGCCATTGAAATTAAAAATTTTTGCTTTTATATATACATATAAATATATTTTTTTTATAGGGGCCTGATGGCCAAGTGGCTAGCACTCGGTACCGCAGTTTTCGAGTCGAGTCCCGGCGGTGCCAGGGATGTTTGTAGTGGTTCGGAATCCACTTTAAACTGTAGGTCCCGGTCTGTTTAGCCGTCGTGTGCACAAGATGGCCGTAGAGCGACAGCCCAAAACACCGTGACATATTCGCTAAAGCTTTCCGTTGAATATCGCAGTCGACATTGTCAAAGATACATTCAGTCGCTTAGAATTCCATACAACAGTCCGTCTCAATTTTCAAATTAAGGATTACACCAGTTCACTGATTCACATGCGTTTCAGATGAGTCAATATATGTAATTACAGCAAAGCGTATAAATCATTTATTGCCTACCAGAAGGTGAATCTTCTATTGATTCCGTTTGACAACAGCTGCAGAATTCTGAGCAGAAACAATATGCCTCCATAATTCACGTTTCTTACTGTTCCATCACGATATTTTTGATGTATAAAAAACATATATCAACAAATGTAAAAATTTTTACCTGAAACTAAAAAATGTTTTTTGGCTAAACAGTCATACTCAAACTTTGATTACTTCCTCCAACTAACCTAAAAGGTTTTGTAAGTAAAAATGTTGGGGTTGAAATTTCAGAATAAAAAAGAATCACTCCAAACCGTCAACTTATTTCTGTATGCTACATCAACAAGAAACCCTTTAGGACATTTTGCTTCCTTTCTCTTCAACCATGAGCCCATATGGGTTCGTGGGCTTGGTCTAGATTAGATATCTACCAAGTGGAAAGGGTCAGGGGTGGCCAAGCCATATGATCTTCAGGGCCAATTTTTCAATGCATCATAAATCCACTGGCCGCATATGAAATTATATTTCCCTATATCAGATTGTTTAGGAGTGAAATTATACATCCTTACAGGACATTTTTAGGAGTGAAAATTGAAAAATGATGAGTTATTATTTTTGTGTTTATCATTATTCTTACATATGAACATAGATAATATAATAATAATGAAACTAAACGCACATTGTAAAGAAATATATAACACTAAAAATGAAATATAAAATTATATATAAACGAAATAAAAAAAATAAAAACATTAAAAAATATTTATTTTACTAGTGCTATATTTGTTTCTCCTCTCTTTCTCTTAATTTTTGCAAATCAATCTCAATTTGGGTAATTGCACATCGTAATTGCTCTCAATTTGGGTAATTGCATTGTTTATTTATTGCAATTATTAAGTTTGAACGTGTTATGTGTTTGGTCAATTTCATTTTAGAAAAGAAAAAAAAAAAACCCGATTCGCTGGTGTAAGTTGAACCAAAAGCGCAAACAACTTCAACTAAGAGTCTGGTTTGCTGTGCTATCAATAATCAACTGCGCTTATCTAGAAATGCTCTCAGCGTCACTGAGGTTACTTAAAGTGAAACATAGAACCTGTTACATTATATGTTTCAAAATGCGCGTTCCTCATGAGTCAGCAGAATAAAATTTCTCCTAATTTAAGTCATAACTAATTATGAGATCATTATCTCATTTAATTCATAAATTCTCATAATTTCGGCAGTTAATAGAGAGTTTTTGCATATCGTATTTTGGACGTCCGTTAGCTTTTTCTCCCTAGCGCGCATGCTCATAGGAAATTGCGCATGCGTATCTATAATAATGTTTCCTATGAGCATGCGCGCTAGAGAGAGAAAGCTAACGGACGTCCGAAATACGGTATGCAAAAACTCTCTAATTTCTGAATATATTACACACATAATGCGTTTTAATACATTGGTTTTCACCACTTCAAACATTATAAAAAATATATATATATATTGTAAAAGTGTGATAAATCTCATGGGCCTGAAAAATATTCAAGGCGGGCAGCGCGTTTGTCACCCATGGTCTAGGCGTATCTTATCCCGCTTAGAAGATGGCCTGACGAACAATTTTCCCAAACTAAAATTATTTTTTTGAGAAAAGTCCAACTCTTATTAACTTTCCTTAATTTAATTAATTATTAAATTTCCTTAATTAAAGTATATAAAAATATTTTGAAAGAATTATTTTAGCTAACAAAATTCCAGAACAAAGAGAATAGATCTATTTAATCGAAAATCCACTTTATCGATGTGGGTGGATACCTTAAAACTCTTCGTTAAAGCCACCGAATTCTGAAAATTCATTCCAACAATAATTTAACTTAAGGGCCTGAATGGCCGAGTGGCTAGCGCTCTGGCGCTCGGTACCACAGGTTTCGGGTTCGAGTCCCGGCGGTGCCATGGATGTTTGTAGTGGTTCGGAATCCACTTAAAACCGTAGGTCACGGTCTAATAGGATCGTAGAGGGATGTGCGGGGGCATTGTTACTCCGCGCACCCTGGGTAATGCAAAGTGAGTAACGCTCTTGCCTTAAGGCATCCAAGACCCAGCTGTCTAAGTGTTTGCCAGCTGCATTTGAAAGAAAAAATATTTCAACTTAATCCAAGGGTGGTCAACCCACGGTCCACCTTGAATATTTTCGCGGCCCGTGAGATTTATCCTATTTTCACAAAATATATTTTATAATGACCAATGTATTAAAAAAACATGTGTGCATCCATTTATTCAAAAATTAACTGTCGAAGTCATGAGAAAAAATTAACTTTGATTTTAAAATGATATTCTTGCGAATATACGACAGATATTGCTCGCTTATTAATGAGTTTGCAGTTATGATTTAGCGAAATTAAATTATATTGTACGAACTCGTGATGCACACCCATAGATTTGCAAACGTTAAGTGAAAGAGTGGAGAAACAAATATCCCACTACCATAGTAAAATAAAATCATTAAAAAATACTTATTTAGTTTATATTTATATAGTTTTTATATTTCATTTTTAGTGTTATATATTTCATTACAATGTTCGTTTAGAATTGTTATTATATTATCTATGTTTACATGTAAAAGTAATAGTAAACACGAAAATAACTCATTATGTTTCAATTTTTCATGTCAAGAAAATGTGTATAGTAGTTCTAATTCCAATATGAGGATATATAATTTTATATGGAGCCCGCGAAGCTAGGATGCATTTCCAAAATGGACCGCAATATCATTTGGGTTGGCCACCCCTGACTGAATCAGTTAAAGTCTGAAAATCAAATCTAAAGTTTTATCTATTGTCTTAGTTGCTTTCTCGCATATTACAGAAGCCAGTAATTAAGAGGTAACAAATATGTTCATTTTATTGCGTATTGGACTAATAGAGAAAAACAAAACAAGTTAGGTTAAAACAAAATTTATTGAAAAGCAATTACATAAATATAGAAGTATAACTATTACAAATGCAGTTTATTTATATTACCTACAAAGAACGCAAAAATGAAGTTCTCGATCAATAACATTTTTAGGAATTAAACCCGTCGTCATTGTGAACATATAATTGATAATAAAAAGTGAAAGTATCATTAAAAAGCTTAAAATTGTGGCCTGATAGCAATTAAAGCATAGAAAATTGGCAAAAAGACTATTGGAACTATGTTAATAAATAAAAACGCATACATAACAATTAAAATTATGATTCTTTCGTCAGGTATAGTTCCTGAAATATAAGTCACATCATTTAGATTAATACAATACAGTCTAGTTGCTAAAGTGGCGCATACTATTCTTATAATCCTCACACAATGGCTGCATTGAAAAAAATTTATATATAGTGAAAATGTTAACCAAACTATTGTCATAATATCCAGTTTAGTTTCTGCAGGAATATCACTATAGTAGAAAATGACCAGAAATATGCTACCCATCATTTGCACAATTTCCATTTCAGGTTTTTCAGTCAGTATTTGAAAATTTGTTTTAAACCGATTGATACATTCTAATAATCCTGAATCTTGAATGTAGCCATTCTCGACGCATATTGTCATAATCATTTTATTAACACATACAATCCACATAACATAGACCAATAGGTGGAGCAAACCGATGAGACAGTCAACCACAGTTGTTGGATCGAAATTCAGATTTTGGCACGACAACAAAATAAATAGAATAAAGAGACACGAACATTTAAGCCAAATCATCCTAAAACCTGAAAAAGAAAACATTAGGAATTAGAGCAACAACAAAAAATAGCTAGAATGATTGTCTTCAAATAAACTACAATCGATCTTAAAATTCACTTTTGTAAAATATCGGTATTTGTGTAGTTAATGAAATTCTTCATGTTTTTTAACCTTACCATGCGCGATTAGTGATCATATTGCGCTGGAAAACACTGTTTTTTTTTAAATCACCACTGTTTGATCATATTAGACAATTCGGTATCTTGGAGAGCTAGACTTGACTGAAGGACATCGACGCATGTTGTTTCCAAACTTTTGTGACGGAGCTGCTGTTGAAAAATTCATGGATCTTAACTTGATTCGAGACCCATTATGTGCTGGCGATTCTGAATATTCGATATCCTTCCAGGTTTAAGCCCAGGGCCTTGATGTCCTTCCAGGTTTAAGCCCAGGGCCTTGATGTCCTTCCATTGTGCTTAACGAAAATTAGGTTATCTTTTGCAGATGTCAAGTCTCAGTTTTTTCGTTCTAAATTGTAGTATGATTTGGCGCTGATAGGCGACGATAGCGAGGATCTTTGAAAAGATCCTCTGCTATTAACAAAGAATAACATTGGATCTTGTATATACATTTACTGTAATGGTGATCATCGAAAGTACTTATCATTCGAAAACACTTGCTATACATTGGAATTTACAAAGACAACATTAATCGCAATATAGATTGCCCATCAAGAAAAACAAATAAATTTTCATTAAAATGCGTTTGTCTATTGAATTTATTTAAACATCAGCACAGCTAAAACAGAAGGAAAAAAATAAGTTTTTGATACTTCAATTCTAAGCAATTGAATAACTACTTCCATTTCAAATACCTAGAATAACATACTCTTATTTCCATATAAACATCTATGATATTGTATTTTATTCTAATAGGTGAAACAGAGACTTAGACTTTTAAAAGAAATAATTTTTTTAAAAATAAGTTATTTTAATGCCTCATTATGCTATCTTATTTAAGTGAAAACATATAAAAGATTTCATTATTAATTTAAATGCTTTTTAAACAGAATAATGTTGAGGGAAGGAAGTATTCGTTGGTATCCTAAATCTTTACTATTTTACTTTTTGAATCAATTTAATAAAGGTATGGTAGCTAATGTAATTAGTCTATTTTTAAATTAAGGGTGTATCGTAAGAATTGGGAATAAATAAATTTTCTCCATTAAAAATTTATCTAATTTATACATTTATGTTCAGCATAGTATAACCTGTTTTCAATACCAAATATTCTATTGAATTGCATCATCCAAACTTATATGATATACCATTATATCCGAGATATTCAAGTATTTATTAAAACTTCAAGGCAAGTGATTTCAAGGAAAAAAATGTTTTAAACTTTAACATTTTATCCATCATTAATTTTAAACATATAACCAATAGGGAAACAAAACATTAGTTTGTTAAAACTTACTTTGCTATTTAGAAATAATGTTTTTCAGATAATAATAAATTTTATTGGTTTAAAATTTAAGGGAAATCTTACTGAACATAAAAATTGGATTTAACTTCTATAAATTATTGAATCCCATGTTCTATATCAGGGGTCTCCAAACTTTCCAGCCTTAGGGCCATACTGTTCACGCCAGTAAGTACCAAGGGCCAAAACAGTTTTAATTTTTCTTCCATTATCTATAATTTCTAGACTAATCGCCAAATACGCGCTCTGAGCGAGCATACGCTTGGTAAATTCGCTGGTTCAATTACTGCAATTACTATTGTGTATATCGATACGACCGTGACACTTGACAACATCTAGTGGTCATAAACGGAAATAGATGATCACTAGTTTATAATGTTAGGGGGATTCATTTCAATTATTTGTTAGTTGTTATGCTTAAGTTACATTTCTGCGTATTATGCTTGCCATTAAGCTTTACCTATCAAGTCAATAAAACCGAGTTATCATTCTGTGTGTTTTTATCCAACTTATTACAACAATAAGCTATTCACTGTCGCGGGCCGGATTGCTGTCACGGGCCGGATTGCTGTCACGGGCGGGCCGAATTTGGCCCGCGGGCCGTAGTTTGGAGACCTCTGTTCTATATAATACCAAATAAGAGTATAGTACCTTTCATAATTACAGAATAAAACGCAAAAAAGATAAGGATAAGTAGAAAGAATATGGATTATGACACTACGAATTTTTTTTATGTAAATTTTCTGTTAATTTATTATTATTATTTTTATTTTTATGAATATTTCTTTAAAATAAATTGTTTGCACATAGTTAAATTGAAAAAAAAATTTGGTAAAGTAATATTTTATAGAATTTTGAAAGTATTAGGCCTTCATTACACAAAAGATTTCATTAAATGTTTTTTTTTGTTTCTTACAACGACACTGTATTTCAAATGTAGAAATCCAATAAGAATTTAAGTTTAAAATATCATGGAAGTCTTATTATAATCTTTCGAAGAAGTTACAAATTTTATAGATTAAAATTAAATGAGAAAAAAAAAAGAATTATAAAAATATAAAATACGTGGTTCCATTTGTAAAAATTATACCACCAAAAATGATTTAATTTAGTTTACAAAGTAAAATAATTTATCCCGTTAGAATTTTAGGCCTAATTTACTTTTTAAAATAGTTATTCTAAAACTATTCAAATTATTAAGCGGATAAAATAACTTTGACGGATAATTTTCCAAAGAAGCCAAATTCAGTAGTAAATGATAGTAATTTTTCTTCATTCTGTAAAAATAAAATCTGAAAAAAAATTAAATTCCGAAGAGGATATATATATTTATATAATGTTAATAAGTAATTATATTTTACATTTATTTTTACCTGGAAACCATTTCATTAATACTTCTTAAATAACTTCGAATTAAATAAAAAAAATTTGCAACATAAACATTACTTTTTCAGATGAGAAGATAAGAACTACTGTCTCCAAAAATAGGATTTCTTTTTTAAAAATTGAATAGAAGAATTTTGAAACTAAAGCATAAATTTCGTGATTACAAATATAAGAAAACTGAATAAAGCTATTGTTGCCAATTTATAGAATATTACTGGGAAATTATTAACCCAATAATAGTTTCTTCTTCATTGGTGGCAAATATATTTCTTTGTGGTTCGGAATCTACTTTAAACTGTAGGTCCAGTCTAACTAGCCCAAAGTGGGCAAAAAAGGACCGTAGAGCGGCCGACCAAACCAAACTAAATCTTCTTCATTAGGTTAATAGTTTAGTTTGAAGCTCTACGGTGATTTTGCACACAATTTCGGCTAATTAGACCGGATCTAGAATTTATAGTAGGGTTATTGGGAGACAGGGTAAGCAGGGGTAGATAGACAGGGTAGGGTTTTCACCCCTATGTCCAACGCTCTACAGTGCAAAGCTCATCAGGGATCTACGGTTTAAAGTGGATTCGGAAACATCCTTGGCACCCCTAGGACACGAACCCGAAACCTATGATACCGAACGCCAGCGTGCTAGTCACTTGGCCATCAGGCCCCCAAAGATAGTTTCACTAGCCTTTAAATTTGATGAACATCATATTGAAGCATATCTTATCATTTTAGAACGATAAGCTTCATCGCTAGAATTGGATTTCAACTCTAAAGAGTGATGGATTACTTTCTTCAATAATAAATATTTCTTATGCAGTTTAAATATATTTATTAAATTACTAGCATCCTGATAAGTCTCGTGTTACAAACATAATATTTTCTGCATAAGTACGTTATTAAAAATTTGTTCTAAGTAATACAGCCTTTCGGTTCCGAACTGAGAGAGCTATATTAAAAACCTAAGAAGTGATGATGAAATGAAATTTTTCGTGACTATCCTGATGATGGAGACAGGAATTTTTTTTAATTTCTGTAGGTTTTAGCGGGATTGTAGTAGGTTTTAGTATCCTTTCGGTCCTGTAGGAGAGTTATGATTTGTCGTTTTTTCTTTGTTTGTTTTAACAAGCTTGCATTTTGGGTTGGTTGGTCGCTTTACGGTAATTTTTTGAATACTTTAGGCTAATTATATTGGGACCCACAGTTTAATTTGCATTTCGAACCACCATCAAACATCCATGCCACGCCAGAATTCGAACCAGAAATCTGTGGTATCAAAGGCCATTACGATAGCAGATTGGCCATTAGAGAAGGAGAGGAGAAAGAGACTAACTGAAAAATTATATTTAATAAAAGTGCTTATATATTAAACTCAACTAACAGGTATACTATTACACAGTACCCACAGTATATTAATTAGAAACCAGATACATATGGGGATAGCTTCCGAGTTTAGCCTCTCCTTCTTTACAATCATTCTGGAATATTATCATCTCCAGGGCGTATATGAAATTTCTTCAGGAAAATGAAGCTACATATAACGCACATTTCAAAAATATACTAATTATCTCAGGAAAAATACTAAGAGAAAAAAAAATAAAGATATTACCTAACAAATCAAATGCAGAACTGCAAGATTTCTTGCCAAAACTTCTCCCATTATAAGCTTAAGTATTTTTCACATCCATAACCGGCATATTCGCTAACGTTTCTGGTTCGATATCGCTAATCGAGTTTCAATCCAAATTATGTTGTTAAAATTTAATATTGTATCTAATATATAGTTACTGCAATCAAATTAAGGTTATCACCATGTTTTGAAATTCATTCAAATATTTACATAGCCGTTCAGATGTCTTAATATAGGTAACTGCAGAAAGTTTGTAAAAAATTTATTGCCTTCCGTAAATTAGTAAATCTTTTCTTGAAACTCCTTGAATTAATGAAGCTCTCTGGCTAATGTTTTAGTAATCCACAAAGTAATCTGATTAGTAAATACTTCTATAAAAGATAAAAAAAAACAATACACTGCAATTCAAATAAATTGAAAGGAAATTTAAATTCAAGGATAAACAATAAGGGGCCTGAATGGTCGAGTGGCTAGCGGTCTGGCGCTCGGTACCACAGGTTTCGGGTTCGAGTCCCGGCGGTGCCATGGTTGTTTGTAGTGGTTCGGAATCCACTTTAAAAAGTAGGTCCCGGTCTAATAGGAACGTAGAGCGTTGCGGGGGCATTGTTACTCAGCGTCCGTGGCCTATCTTCAAGTTACACGCGCCCCCTGGGTAATGCAAAGTGAGTACGCCTGTGCAGCACTTGCCTTAAGGCATCTAAGACCAAGCTGTCTGTGTTTGCCAGCTGCATTAGAAAGAAAAGAAAAAGTATAAACAATAAGCGGAATTCAATAAAACATATTGTCTTTCAATTTTATAGGACTAGTGGAAAGGATATTCATGAAAGTTCAGTTTAAAATTACGGTGGAAAATGAGAGGCAGCAGAAGGACTTGGTTAGAATAATAATGTTAAAACTCCAAGAATCAAATAGAATTTACAACATTAATTAATATATTCATATAAAAAATCAGTCTTGCATATCAATTCTTTTGCGACTTGAATCAATTAGTTTTGCATAAATTCTCATAGATCCTTGTCAGAGCATAGCAAAAAAAAATGTTACTGGTTTTGTTAAAAGGTCTTTATATGTTAGGTTAAATCCTTGACCAGCATCAAATTTTAGAAGTTTCTTTTTTACACTTTGAAATTACAAACATCATAATGAAATAAATTTGCTTTATGCTTGAAGAAGATCTTGATTAATCAACGACTGTCTTTTTATACTCATTATTTTGTATAAATTTCTAACCGATTCAGTTTCAAAATTCTACAAAAAATTGAATCAAAAGGGTGTAATTATAATAGCAATAATCTTGTGCAATTAAATTTTATTTCTTATTTTGTATTCCTTTCATGGAATACATGCAGTAACAGAAGAACATAAATACGCTTTTTCTAGAAAGCCCCGATTTTTTTTGCTTATTAATTGCTTATTATTTTTGCATACCTTTAGATTAACATTGCTCTAATACAGATTCTATCTTATAAATATAATATACTATGAGAGTTTCCTAAAAAAAAATAATTAGTTTGAATATTACTTCTTTGCTTAGACATTACTACAATGTACTCTGCTGTTTTCGAACCATTGCAGATGTGAACTATTGGAGAAGGAATTAAAATGCATATTTTTAAATGAAAAGTAAATCTGCTTTCGTGATCAGAGATTAAAGACAGTGTTTAGATTTGATGCTTCTTAAATGTAAGATTTTTTTTTTGCGTATTTGCTATATAGTCATGTGAATTCCACCTTTTTCATAAAACAATCAGTTTTATAATTAATATATATTCAGATAGGAGAAAACTATTAAATGCATATTTAGCTATTAAATATATTCTGTGATGCAAACAGGACCAGGAACCCATACTAATGTGATAGATGAAATTATATTTGAAAATGGATAATTAAATGATTCGTTGCATGAGGTTTAAACTGCTACATCTGTTTTCTTGAAGTACTGGAAGACTGTATATTAATAATGCGAGGTTATGACCCGTGTTTAATTAAGACAAAATAAACAATAAGAGCACAAGGACTATTCCAAAGGAAATGAAATTTTGGAAAAATATTCTAAATTTATAACAATACAATATATTTTTTGTATCTTTACTATTTACGATTATATTTTGTATATCTTTATTCTTTATTTGAATCATACTTCCTAGTTTTACGATTATTAACATAGCTATTTCCAGTAAATATTTACTATGAGATGCGTTAGCATGTCGTTTAAAGTTATTATTATTTACTGGCGATTGAAATTATAATTGGCGACCTTTCTCATAAAAAACAACATTTGACCCCCCTCCCGTCCTTAAAACACAATAATTTTAACAAGCCTGATGATTATTAATACTATGATGATTAATATTTCCTAGATTAAGATCTGAATTCATTTGTATATCCTTTATCGACTTATATTTTATTAAATGTTTTGAATACTACTAAAAAGAAATAAATTTGGTAATAGTTCCATAAAATGTAGAATATAGCATGACAATATCTAATTTTGCAAATAATAAATTTGATTGAATTTTTAATAGCTATTACTACCTTTGATGTAACGGTTATATATTTACTAAAAAAATTAATTACTTTGGAATAAGTTATCAATTTAAGAACGTTCTTCTCATAAAAGCCGACGATTTCTTGTCCAAATGCTTATTGCTTAATTCTTATAACGGGTACTAAGTAATAAGCATTCGAGTTCTTATATTTTATAATGTATTAGTATTAAAGTGTAGCTCTGCATATGGACCATTTTTTATTTTAAATTTAATTTGTTTTGTTGTGTTTTTAAATTTAAACCTTACATGAAAATATCTCGCCACTTCTGTATATGCAATGTTTTGTTATATATTATTAAAATTTATTTTAAAATAAACATTATCCAAACTTCACACTACATGAAAGAACAATGCACCAACCTTAATTTCCATTGTAAAGTCATACTTGGCAATGACCTATACACTTTTATAGTTAACGATATATTATAGCATAAAAAAATAGGAATACGAAATATCTATGCGAGCACAAATATGAGTAAACTTTCTGTACACTGCGCATTATTTCTTAACTTTGTTAAAATTATAGTTTTAAGTGAAAAACGGTCAACATTACAGGAAGTCTCAAAACATTTTTTTTCATTCGTAAAGTTGGCATTTCATTATACAATTGTATTACGAAGCATTATTACGCATTAGCAAGTTAGCATTTGTATTACGAAGTTTCATTCGTGAAGGCAAGAAAGTAAAAAATGATTAAGATTTGAAAACGCTTTCCAAACATGATAAATGATGGTTGAACTTGTATTTTTGCAGATATTGATCATTTAAACGTTCAAAACCACTCAAAAACCTTCAAAACCGTTGAACCAATGCTTTCTTGCAGAGACTTATCCTTTCCCCCACTGACGAAGCAATAAAGGGATGGCTGAACATAAGATCAAGTGGATATGCATCTGACTTACAGTGCTGCAAAGTGCAATGGGGAACCAGCATGGCATTGCCAGTGTACTACAAACACGACACCAGATGAGAAGTACTCCAACAATACTCTTTTTTGACTACTGCGCCAGAGAAAATAATTCTGGATGCACTATGGTACGGTTTTTATACAATCCAAGTTCCAGCTGTAGCTCAGCATGGCTGGATGACACATTGCAATGTCAGTATGAATCTGCTCACAAACGGTTTGAATCCTTAATTCAATTTCATTAGTATTGACCATGATACTTTTGTTGAAGTACATTTATTAACAACCTACATATTTTACTGTCATTTCTGATATTTTCTGTATATACTAATGTGATAAGAAAGCCTTTCCGATCTCGTATTGATATGTGCTACTTCAGTAGATGCAACTTTCCATTCCTACAAGTTTATATACCTGATATCAACACGGTTACGGTAAATCATTTTAATGTCAGTAGCAATGAATCATTGAAAGTTGCAAGAAAATAGTAGGATATTCTCTTTAAGATCATGAAGGATTTTGGTACCATGGGCTTCAGGTTCCAATCGTGGTGGTGGCCTGCATGTTTGTTAGAGGTTCGGAATCCCCGTTAAACTGTAAGTTCCAGGCTAATTAGCCCAAAGTATGTGCAAAATGACCACAGAGAGACAAACCAAACTAATTAAGATCATGGATTTTCTAGAATTTGGTAAACTGAATAGATATTCCTTAAGAAATACAGAAAAATTCGCTTTGGCGAACAATTTTATTTAGACGTATTATTGCTTTATAGAGCAGCATTTCTGAGTACAAATGTTTTAATTAACAAAATTCACGAACAAACAAAATTTCTATATTGTCAAAAAGCTATCTTTTCTACTTTCTGTAATACTCTAAAATGTATCAGAATTTCGGAATTTTACTCTAGCAAAATCTTAATCTATGGTTAACGTTTAATATTTAACTTTCAATTTCTGCCGTTCACGTATTTACAAATATAATTTCTAGCAAGAAAAGAAATCTACTGAATTTGTTGCATATTTAACCAATAAAAAATACAACGAGTTAAAACATAATTTATTGAAAAAAGCAATTACATAAATACAAAATTCCAAATACCATTAAAAATTCGGGGTATTTTTTTTCATTAACTACAAAGAATATAACAAAGTTCATGACAATAACATTAACCCTTTTTTCAAAAATTTAGATCGTCATTTTAAAAGGTACAATAATTAAAATGTAATAGTCTCTAATAATAAAATGCTTAAAATATATAGCCACTACGATAATAAATTGAAGAAAATTATTAATGCTAATTCAATATTAATACTATATGCTATATATTACATACACATTAAAATAAATGCTACAATTATTTTCATAAATAAATCATGAAGTAAACATATCATTTGGATTTTCATAATAAAATCGAGCAATTAAAATAACTGAGTGTGTTTTTGAGCGTATATTGGTCATCTTTGAAAAATTAATATATTGATGATTAATCAGCCATATCTGCCTTACTTTCTATAGAAAAGTTGCTACAGCACTAAACCGTTAGAAATATGCTTCCCAAAGAACTTTGCTGCTTCAATTCGTGTTTGTCCATCAGGTATTTCAAAATTATTTATTAACCAACTGCAATTTTCCAATGATTATGATTCTCGAGTTGAAACTGTATTCATTAATCGTCGAATACAATTAACATAATAATCCGTAAGACCCCAACAGTAAATTTCAGCAATTGAAATACGGAGTATAAATATCCAAAATCAGGTATGTGAAATAAGTAGTTCAGATAATTGGCACATACAAATATAAATAGAGTAAATTCCGCAATCCAATGCATGATGAAACCTGAAAAACAAAGTAGGAATATTTAACAAAGAACGATTAAACTAGAACGATTGTTTTAAAAAAAACTAGAGTCGAACTTAAAATCTACTTGAGTAGCTAATGAAATTTATATTTTCAACCTTATGAAGTATGATCAGATACCGTACTATAATGAAAATCAATTGTTCTGGCTCGATCGCCACAATTGAGTACGCTGACAGCAGTCAGTATTTGGAAAGGCGACATTTGATAGAATGGCATTAGCTGGCGTTCCCAAATTTCTGTATCAGATTAGTCTGATGAAACATTGCGTTGGGATTTAAGTAAGGAAGCTTGGTTCCAGATCCATCATGCAGTGGAGATCTAGAATTTTTCAGCGTATGATCAGTGACCGTATTATAATGAAAAACACTTGTTCTAGCTCCATCATTATAACTTAATACGCAGAGAGCAGTCAGTATTTGGAAGGATGGATTTGATAGATTGATATTAGCTGGTGTTCCGAAATTTATGTATTATTTTAGTCTGATGAAAAAAATGCATTGAAATTGCAGTAAGGACAGATCTGAAACAAAGCATTCTATGATACCGAACTAGAATTTCAGCTTCCTTGTGAGGGCTTCTCCAACTCCCACAGTCATGAATTCTTACACTGCGGTTGATATGAAAGTTTTGAAAATCTGTGCAGATGCAAAACTCAAAATTTTTCGTTCCAAATTTAAGAGTACAATTAGTTGAAACTCAACAGATCCGCAATCAATCCGAGTAACACTAGATCTTGTATAAATTTACTGTAATAGGAATTGGCCCATCAGGTGAAAACACCTTGTGATATATTGTGGCATTTACATGGGTAACATAAATTTTCCATCAAGAAAATAAACTTGCATCCGTTTTCCATCAAGAAAATAAACTTGCATCCGTTTTCCATCAAGAAAATAAACTTGATTTATTTACTAAACTGTGATGCACAAAATAAGACTTTACATACAAACATAGTTAAAACAGAAATGAATAATTTATTTTATATATTGTTGTTTTTTCGATCAGTTTTAAGGAAGTGTATATGCAATTTCCATATAATAATACAGAAAAAATCGAATCATCTCTTCCTAACATTTCACGGTCACTTTGGCCCCTCGGTAGCACAAAAGATGACCGTAGAGCGACTAACCAAACCTAACCAACTAATATTGCATTTTATTCTAGAAAGGTGAAATATTGATTCTTGAATGCATTTTTAACATTCATATAAATTCGCGAAATAAAAAGTATTTTAAAACTTTTGATTACCCATTTTTAAAAGAGTGTAAAAATAATATTAAAAAAAATTTAAAAGAGGGGAATAATATTTAAAAGAGGGGAATATATAATTTAAAGATTTAAATCTTTACTAACGCTTAGTTTTTTTTTTATAACAATATTTTAAGTGTAATAGTATAAAATAAAAGTTTAAATTATCAATAAATTTTTACATGGGAATATCAATTCTTCAGAAGTTTATTTGAGAGAAAAAAACTTAGCATTTTTCAATGAAAACTAAGAAACTGTCTCAGTATGATTAAAATAGACGGTTTCCTTAGTAAAAGTAATGCAGGAAGTTAATTTATAAAATAAAATTATTTAGTAATCCAATTTGAATTTTATCTATTAATATTACAACGCTCTTTGAAACAAGTTATTTTCAAATTATAGAGCATAAGAATCATTTTAACGATCAATTTTTAAGGTTCAATTTATTAAGTTAATTCAAATGCATTAGAAAATATTATTTATTTCCAATTATTTTTACAAAAAATATTAGTAAAACTAAACAAAAACTATTTTTTCATTCGCTAAAAAACTATTTAGCGAATGAAAAAATTTTATTTCACAAATTTCCTTGATTTTGAAATCACTTAATTAATACATGAATAGGAATAATATTTGAAATAGATTTTCAATTAAATAAATATATTTATAGCTAAAAAATATTACTTCTTTTTAGATGAGAAGATAAAATCGTTTCGAAAATAAAGTCAAAAGGTAAAAAATTTATGCGAAAAACAGGTTAATAATGCATATGCTTTATTTGTACAGATATAAGAAAATGGAACAGAGTAATTGTTGCCAATTCTTTAAAGTATTATTTGGTATTTCTTAAAATAATTATTCTTTCGTGTCAACTTTTCATTTGGTAAAGTGGGTAGCAAAATATGCTTCATTCTTGTAGTTTGAGTTTCAATCCGGGCCTGAATGGCCGAGTGGCTAGCGCTCTGGCGCTCGATACCACAGGTTTCGGGTTCGAGTCCCGGAGGTGTAGTGGTTCGGAATCCACTTTAAACTGTAGGCCTCGGTCTAACATGATCGTAGAGCGTTGGGGGGGCGTTTTTACTCAGCGTCCGTGACTTATTTTCAAGTTACACGCGCCCCCTGGGTAAAAAAATATTTAAATAAATCCTTTTTATAAATAAATTCTATTTAAAAACTACTGAAATATTAAATTAAAAATATATAGTTATATCACATTTATCACTTTTTAAGTTATTGAAATAGCCTTCTGTGATAAATCGTGCATTTTATTTTAAATTCAATTCAAAGAATACATATAGAATCCAAGAAATATAAAAACGCATTTTCCAGAAAATCCAGAATTCTTCTAAGTTCATAAATTTGGTCCATACATTGTATTCTTTCTACCATATTTTACTTAAATATTGCTTAAATATTTGGATATTTAGTTTGAGTAGATGATATTAGCAATTTGACCGTTTTCTTTTCATTATTTTTCCGAAACTGTGATTTACAGGAAACCCCTTTTCAAATTAAAGTTATGCATTCCATTTATAAAATTATGAAAAAATAAATGGCATTTCATCAGCATGCATTGATGCATTTTAAGAATAACTTAAAACAAGCTTGCAAAATATTTAAAGTAATAAAAATTTTGCAACTTTCCCTTTTTCGTTCGTTCCCTTTTACTTATCAAAATGTTCCGTAAAAAGGTTTGTTCATTTGGAATATAATAAATATATAATTAATATATTGTTCCTAAATTAAAAAACAAAGCTACTGCCGTAAGAATAAAAAAATAATCTTGATTTGGAATTTTATAAGTAAGAATAAAAATAGAAGTTGATGTTCTGTGTCTATATACAGTGAGCCACAAAATTGAGTATACACCTCTAAAACTTTGACTTCTTGCAATTACAAATTAAATATTGATTTAAATAAATACATTTTTTTATCCTAGATACTTTAACCTCTGCTTTACCATTCCATAATAACACAATTCTATAGTTAATTTATTTATTACGAAAAAAGTTAAGCGATTCGAAGAAAAGATAGAAAACCATGCCACAAAATTGAGTATACACTTCTTATATTTGTAAATTATGCCACCACTTTTTTTAGTTTCAAGTTTTCTTTAAAGAGTTTCAGGAGTAGCTGCTGCTTATAACACGTGCTATTGCACTTCAACGCTTTTAAATAGTATTTTTTCTCATTAAAAATCGTAAAATGAGCTCTCGTAGAGGAACTACTGAAACTGAGCGTTTATTGGTTGTAAAATGGTCAAAAGAGGGCAAATCTCTTCGAGAAATCGCTTCGTTGATTGGTGTAACTCATGGTTGTGTCCAAAAAATACTACAGAAGTATAAACAAACTGGATCTGTGGCCAATATTCCTGGAAGAGGACGTAAAGAAATACTGAGTACTACAGCGAAGAGGAAGATCATTCACTCAGTAAAGAAAGATCCGAGGGTGAGTGCCTCTAAACTAGCTTTATCGATGTCCTCTACAATCGGGAAAAAGATCTCAGTTGAAACAATTCGACGTACCCTTCACCAATATGGGTTTCATGGCCGTACACCAATACGAAAGCCACTCATCAAGTATGTGAATAGACAAAAGAGAGTGATTTTCGCCAAAGAACATCGTTTAAAGCCTATTTCTTTCTGGAACACTGCAATATTTTCTGATGAAAGTAAGTTTAATCTTTACGGAAGCGATGGATGATTTAAAATATGGAGAGAAGCTGGGAAAGCACTGGCACCTAAAAACACCAAGTTCGGAGGTGGATCTGTCCTCGTTTGGGGTTGTATGTCGGCTGGAGGAGTTGGAGAGCTTGCTTTTATTGATGGTATTATGGACAAACATGTATATTTGGGGATTTTAAAGGATAACTTGAAAAAAAGTGCCAGTAAGTTGGGGCTTGGGTCAAGCTTCATATTCCAACAGGACAACGACCCCAAGCATACAGCGAAGATTGTGTAGTTATATTTGCTGTACCATTGCAAGAAGCAATTACACACTGCAGCCCAGTCTCCAGACCTAAACGTCATGGAAAATTTGTGGTCGCAATTAGAGAAAGCTGTACATGAACACGAAATCGCAAGCAAGGAAGTTCTCAAGAAGGTTCTGAGAGAAGAATGGGCTAAAATTTCTGTTGAAACCACTAAAACACTAGTAGAATCTATGCCCAGAAGATTACAAGCTGTAATTCAAGCAAAAGGTTATGCAACAAAATATTAATTTGTACGTTAAAAGGAAATTAATAAAGGTATATACTTATTTTTGTGGTGTTGTTTTTCCTCTCGTTTCAGATCTTTTATTTTTTTTTCGTAAAAAATAAATAAACGTAACAATTTTATAAGTATAGTACGGTAAAGCATAGACTAAAGTATATAAGGAAAAAAATTCAATCATCTTAAAGCAATATTTAATTTGTAATTGCAAAAAAGTCTCTAAGTTTCTAAGGTATATACAGTGACCATAAAATTGAGTATACATGTATAAAAGGTAGCGATATTTTAGAAAAATAAACATAGTGAAAAAAAATTTTTATTAAAATTCTTAATACTGCCTAAATCGAACGCTTCTCCAATAGCAAATATATGCTATTTGATTTATCAAAACTTTTTTTTTTTTTTTGTAATTTCAGATGTAAGGATTGTAAAATCTTAAGTTACCAAAATATGTCAACAATAACTTGGAAAGCTTCTAATCCAGGTTTTCCATTATTGTATGTAATTAGATTATACTCTTATTAATTTTTTCCACTCACTCTGATTCGCCGATAAACTTTATGATAATCGTCACAAGTACACGAAAGAATAATTGACTAATCCTCAATGTCCTGCAGTGCGGGACGGACATCCCATGAGTGATCAACTCATGGATGGAGGGAAAGGGGGCAGCTTCTGTTGTGATGGAGCACCCGTAGGTAGAAGTCTGACTTTTGCTCCGTGACGCTCTTACAGTCATATGAGACCGGGACCTACGACTTAAAGTGGATTCCGAACCACTACAAAGATCCATGGCACCGCCGGGACTCGAATCCGAAACCTGTGGTACCGAGAGCCAGAGACGAAAGAATAATAAAAAACAATAGACGAGACAGCTGATACCAATTACTGGATTCAAATCTAAAGTTAAGTAGAATAATACAATCTCGACTTTTGACTTGGCTGTGGATCTCGACTTTTGACTTGGCTGTGGATCTCGACTTTTGACTTGGCTGTGGATTCCTGACTTTTGATCTCGACTTTGACTGTGCATCTCGACTTTTGACTTGACTGTGCATCAGGAACTTTTGACTTGACTGTGGATCTGGATGGATGACTTTTGACTTGACTGTGCATCTCGACTTTTGACTTGACTGTGCATCTCGACTTTTGACATGACTGCATCTCGAGTTTTGACTTGACTGTGCATCTCGACTTTTGACTTGACTTGATCTCGACTTTGACTTGACTGTGCATTCTCGACTTTTGACTTGACTGTGCATCTCGACTTTTGACTTGACATGAGCTCGACTTTTGACTTGACTGACTTGTGGAGTCTCGACTTTTGACTTGACTACGGAGCTCGACATTTTGACTTGACTACGGAGCTGCATCTCGACTTTTGACTTGACTTGCATCTCGACTTTTGACTTGACTGCGGAGCTCGATTTTGACTTGAAACGGAGCTCGACTTTTGACTTGACTACGGATCTCGACTTTTGACTTGACTACGGAGCTCGACTTTTGACTTGACTACGGAGCTCGACTTTTGACTTGACTGTGGAGCTCGACTTTTTTGACTTGACTTGATCTCGACTTTTGACTTGACTATGGAGCTCGACTTTTGACTTGACTATGGAGCTCGACTTTTGACTTGACTGTGGATCTCGACTTTTGACTTGACTGTGGAGCTCGACTTTTGACTTGACTGTGGATCTCGACTTTTGACTTGACTGTGGATCTCGACTTTTGACTTGACTGTGGATCTCGACTTTTGACTTGACTGTGGATCTCGACTTTTGACTTGACTATGGAGCTCCACTTTTGACTTGACTGTGGAGCTCCACTTTTGACTTGACTGTGGAGCTCCACTTTTGACTTGACTGTGGAGCTCGACTTTTGACTTGACTGTGGAGCTCGACTTTTGACTTGACTGTGGATCTCGACTTTTGACTTGACTGTGGATCTCGACTTATTATTTCCAAGATTTTTCGTCAGTGAAATAACGAGAATGTAGCATTACTCATGATGCACTACGGGTAACCTGACATTGTTCCACCGAAACTAGATAAGCTTTGAATTATTCTGATAAGAAATCAATCTATATTTGATAATTTTAAATATATGAAACGACTGAGTAAACCAACCCGCTATTAGACAAGTGTATTATAAAACTCTGTTTCAAAAATAGGACGTACATGTGTGTTAGTCTTCTTTTTTGCAAAGTTATACAGTTATCCGTGTATCTTAATTCGTGTAAATAGGCCGAAAAATTCTAGTATACTGATTGAAAAAGCAATACTTACTCCAGCAAAATCTTAATCTATGGTTAAAATTTCATATTTAGTTTTTGATTTCTGTTCGTTCTCTCGTTTACAAATATAAATTCTAGGAAGAAAAAAATCTACTAAATTTGTTACTAATAAAAAAATCCAGCAAGTTAAAACAAAATTTATTGGAAAAAGCAATTACATAAATACAAAAGTCCAAACACCATTAAAAATTCGGGGTATTTTTTATTAACTACAAAGAATATAACAAAGTTCATGAACAATAACATTAACCCCTATTTCAAAAATTTAGATCGTCATTTTAAACGTACAATAATTAAAAGGTACCGGTCTCTAATAATAAAATGCTTAAAATCTGTGACACTACGATAATAAATTGGTGAAGAAAATTATTGATGACATGTATTAATACTATATGCTATATATTACATACACATTAAAATAAATGCGGTAGTTATTTTCATAAATAAATCATGAAATAAACATATCAGTATTATAGTCTTATTTGAAAAATCAATAACAGATTGTATATTGGGTGAGGATTCTATAGAAATGCTACCAAAGCAGAAAATCGTCTGAAATATGCTTCCCAAAGAACTTTGCTGCTTCAATTCGTGTTTGTCCATCAGGTATTTCAAAACTATTTATTAAACAATTGTAATTTTCCATTGATTCTAATTATCGAGTGAAACTGTATTCAATAATCAGACAATATATCTGCCTTACTTTCTACAGAAATGTTGCTACAGCACTAAATCGTTAGAAATATGCTTCCCAAAGAACTTTGCTGCTTCAATTCAGGTTTGTTCATCAGTATTTCCAGATTATTTATTAACCAATTGCAATTTTCCAATGATTCTGATTCTCGAGTCAAACTGTATTCATTAATCGTCGAATACAATTAACATAATAATCAAAAAGAGCTCAATACAAAAATTCATGAATTTAAATACAGAGTAAAAATATCCAAAATCAGGTACTTGATATAAGTTTAGATATTCGCCACATGAAAATATAAATAGAGTAAAAAAAATTAATTCCACAAACCAAAGCATGTTAAAACCTGAAAAGAAGAAAAAAATTAGGAATATTTAACAAAAATGGATAAACTAAGACGATTCTTTTAAAGAAATTAGGGTCAAACTACTTGTGTAACTAATGAAATTTATATTTTCAACCTTATGAAGTATGATCAGATACCGTACTATAATGAAAATCCCTTGTTCTGGCTCGATCACCAGAATTGAGCATGCTGAGAGCAGTCAGTGTTTGGAAGGGTAAAAATTCATGGAATGTCAATGGAGGGTGTTCCCAAACTTTTGTGTCAGATTTGTCTGAGGAAATAAGGTATTGAGATTGAAATAAGGATATTTGTTTCAAGATCTGTCAGGCGATGCCAATCTAGAATTTCGGAGCGTATGATCAGTGACCGTATTACAATGAAAAGCAGTTATTCTAGCTCAATCACCACTATTGAATATGCTGAAAGCAGTCAGTATTTCTAACGGCGATATTTGACGGAATGACAATAGCTGGTATTGTACCCAAATTTTGTAACAGATTTGTGTGATGAAAAAAGGCGTTGAGATTGAAGTAAGGATGTTTGGTTCAAGATGTGTTATGCGATGGCGATCTAGAATTTTTAGCTTCCTCGAGAGGGCTCCTCCACCTCCCATAGTCATTAATTCTTGCACTGTAGTTGACATGAAGGCTTTGAAATTCTGTGCAGATGCAAAACTCAAGAATTTTCTCTCCAAATTTAAAAGTACAATTAGCTAAAATTCAACAGATCCATAAGTAACCCGAGTAACACTGGATCTTGTATGAATTTACTGTAATGTAATTGACCCACTAAAGTGCCCTTCAGAGGAAAATACCTTGTGATGCACTATGACATGATGTTATTTTCGTAAATGAGAATAACATCAGTCGTAGCATCAAATATCCATCAGAAAATATATTTAAAAGTATAACTTTAGATTTATTTACTAAATTATGATACACAAACTAGGACTTATTTACATACAAATATAGGCAAAACAAAAGGTAGTAACTAATTTTTTATATTGTTGGTATTTTTCGATAAATTTTAATAATTCGATAACTTTATAAACAATTTCCTTATACAGAGAAAGCCGAATCATCTCTTTCTAACATTACAAAATTTGGATTCTTCAGTGAATTTTTAAAAGTAGTGTAAATTCTTGAAATAAAAATGTTAAAACATTTGAATGCGCTTTATTAATAACATAAACGCGTGTCAAAATTATATTAAAAAATTAAATATTTTTAAATATGCTGATATTAAAAGAGGGGAGGATTTGAGGATTTAAATCTTCATTAATTCGGTGCCTAATGCATATCGCTTTATTTATATTTCAACTATATGCTTTATATATATATATATATATATATATATATATAAACATAAAATAAGTAATCGTTAAAGTAATACTTACTATAACTTAACACTTACTTATTATAACACAAATATATATATATATATATATATATATACTGGTTTCATTAGTAAAAGTAAAAATTAGGAATGCTGTAATTTAAATTATAAAATAATTTAATTATCCAATTTGAATTTTATGTATTGATATTTCAGCAATCTTGAAAACGAGTTATCTTCAAATTATAGAGCATAAGATTACTTTAACCATTACTTATTCAAAATTCAAGTTATTAAGTTAATTAAAATTCCTTCGCAAATAGTAATTTTTTTCTGATTTATTAAAAAAATTAAATATTAAAGAGAACATTAGAAATTTATTAAAAGAAATTAAGTATTTAACAAAAATTAATTTTATTTCACAAATTTCTTTGACTTTGAAGTCACTTAATTAATACATGAATAGGAATAATATATGGGATAAATTTCCAATTAAATAAAAACATTACTTTTTTTTAGGTGAGAAGATAAAATCAATTGCCTTAAAAAAACAGGATTTTTTTTTTTAATTTAATGTAAAAAACAGGTTAAAAAAGCATATGTTTTATAAATACAGATATAAGAAAGTAGAATAGAGTAGTTGTTGCCAATTTCTTAAAGTAATATTTGGTAATTCTTATACTTGTTATTCTTTCGTTTCTAATTTACATTTGGTAAACTGGGTAGAAAAATGTGCTTTATTCTTGTAATTTGAGTTTCAATCCTAAAAGTTGGTTCGATTACTTTTTTGTCAAAATTTATCTATTTGCCAAATACTTGTTCCGTTTTACAGAATAAACTCAACCTTATTTCATTTTTAGCGAGTCAAATTGTAAATGAAATGATTATAATAGGATTAAAAACCATTATGTTTATAGGAAAGAAAAATATATACAGTATTTAAATTAGTGGGCAAATTAATCTATTTCTGAAAAACCGTGTGTTGATTGGTTTGGTTTGTCGCTCTACGGTCATCTTGTGCACACGTTAGGCTAAACAGACCGGGACCTACAGTTTAAAGTGGATTCCGAACCACTACAAACATCCTAGCCGGGCTGAGTGGGTAGCATGTGGTACCGAACACCAGAGAGCTAGCCACTCAGCCATTCAGTCCCCGTATGCTGATTGGAGTCTGTTGTTATGAAAGGATACAATTAGGAGATGGTTACAAAACTGAAAATTAAATAGCATCAATCTTATCAAGGATGTCTTCTATATATTCAGGAGTCTCTACCAGAATTTAAATGAAACGTATAAAATTTCAGCAATTGTAATCTTCAATAAAATTAGTCACATAGAAAATGAACAACTTGGATAGCCTGAAAAATGATGGGTACTATGGCCGTTTATTGATTTCCATAATTTATACACAATCCAAAAACTTTCCGTCTCATCATAAAATGTATTATTGGAATTAGATGAAAATTAGTTAAAATGAAATAAATATTCGATTAAAATTTTAGAGAAAAGGATATTTTATTTAGAACACAAAGATCCGTGTAGTGAATCTATTATTAAAAGTTAAAAAACTTCAGATCTTTGAAATTAGATTTTATGTGGCAAGGAGAATGAATATCAAGGATTTTATGTGGCAAGGAGAATGAATGAATGGAATCTTCGGGATATTTTATTAAAATTTTATGGGTAGATCCCCGGCCAACATCTAATTATAGATATTTGGGGTTTATTCTTTTAAACTGCAAACTTATTGGTCAATTATATTTATTTTATTCTTGAAAAATATCTCGAATTATCTGATAGGGATTTTTTTGTATAAATTTTTATGTATGTATTCTATTTAAAAACTACTGAAGCAGACAATTAAAAGTATATAGTTATTTTGACTTTCTCTTTTTTAAGTTATTGTAATAACCTTGTGCGATAAATTGTGCCCTTTATTTTAAATGCCATTCCATCCACTTTGACCTTACACCAATTTTAAAATAACACTTTAAAGATGGCATGTGAAGGGTTCAATTTCTCCTCCTCGAGCCCAAAGGAATGACATTCCGGCCTACAGATATATCGTGTACCTTTTATAGCATGGTTACAGAAATGTTTGATTTATCATTGCTCTTTGAGTATCGAATCAAGCACTCTTTGTGCAGCACCTCAATACATTATCGACCAAAAAGTTCCAGCTTCGATTATCTATGCAAAAAATGAATAATTTGTCGTATCATTTTTAAATACTAGGCACCTAGACTTGACCTTGACTGCTAATGTGAATGTGAAGCTGCTAATGTGAACTGATGGCATGTGAAGGGTTCGATTTCTCCTTCTCGAGCCCAAAGGAATGACATTCCGGCCTACAGATATATCGTGTACCTTTTATAGCATGGTTACAGAAATGTTTGATTTATCATCGCTCGTTGAGTATCGAATTAAGCACTCTTTGTGCAGCACCTCAACATATTATCGACCAAAAAGTTCCGGCTGTGATTATCTATGCAAAAAATTGAATAATTTGTCGTATAATTTTTAAATACTAGGCACCTAGACTGGACCTTGACTTCTAACTTGACTGGGGACCTTGACTTATTATTTTCATCACTGAAACAGTGGGAATGTAGTATATTCAGCGTTACTCACGGTGCAGCATGGGGAACCCGACATTGTTCCACCAAAACTAGAAATGATTAGAATTCTTCTGATAAAAATAAATCTATATTTGCTAATTTTAAATGCAGGAAAAGATTGAATAAATCAGCTTGCTATTAGACACGTGTATTATAAAAGCCGGTTTCAGGATTATGAGGAACATGTGCATCTATCTTCTTTTCTACAAAGTTATACAGGTACCCGTGTATATTAATTTGTATAAATATGCAGTAAAATCTTTATATACGGATTGTAAACGCAATACATCCATTTATTTTTCCTAATTATGAATATTTTTCTTTAACATTTCTTAAGCTGTTTCTAAAGGATACTAAAATTCCAACTCATAGAAACAAGCTAACCAGAAACTTGATTTCCTTCGATTGGTCGTTCTATGTCCTGAAATTCTAGAATCACATGGAAATTAACATATAAAGGAATAAAAGAAGACTCCAAATGGGGGAAAATTTCATGATCACTGTTTTTAAATACGTTTTGCCTAATGAGTTATAATCTGATATTATCATGCTAGCTTTACCAAAATCACTCTAACCATTGCATAACTATCGCGTTAAAATTTTAGCTAAAATGGCAATTGCAACCACAATGTTGTATAAATTCATTCAGATCTGAGTTTCACTGTAACTTAATGCGATAAATATTTAATAAAAGGCATAAAAGTAAATTTATTTACATTGATTATAATTATTTTTTAGAATAATTAATTTCTTGTTAGTAGTGTATTAAATAGGACTCGTATAGTTCCCTTAGCTATTTTTTTATCCGAAAAACGTAACTTTAATTATATTTGATTATAACTTGATTATATTTATTATTTTCTTCTTTTTTTTTTAAGATAACCCAAAAGCTTTTTTTCTAGGTTTTCAAACATGGATTAAAAAATTATTATTCAAATATTAAATTAAAGAAAATTAATTAAGAAATATTGTTTAGTTTTAATTTTAATTTTTCTTGCATGGTGATTATAGATGTTATTTTTTCTTCTCTTTTTAAGATAGCTAAAACTTTTTTCAAGATTTTTAAACATGGATTAAAAAATATCTTTTTTAACTTGCTGTATTAAATTAAAAAAAAATTAAAAATAGACAAATTTAAATTATTTTATTAAATTTGAATTAAAAATTATTTTTATTAGAATATTAAAATAAACAGTAATTAATTAAAAACTTGATTTCACCTTTTTTAACACTAAAATTTATTTTTCATTTAATTTAATTTAAGTTTCAAATTAATTATTAACTATGCACTAAGGTCCGATTTTAAATTATATGCTTAGCTTGCTAGTTTTAAAAATAATTAATAAAATGCTTACTAAGCAAATATAAATAACGGATAACACCTCATTGGTTAAAAAACTATTTCATTGACATCTGTTGTTTATCTCACTTTTCCCATATTTATGTAATTATCTGAAAGCAAATATTAGCGCTAAACCGATTGCTTTACACACTATATCGAAAATTCTCAACTCTTATCATTAAAAAAAATCCTAAATAAATCACAGAATCAATTGAGACTTACACTACAAGTTTGAAGCGAATAGATATACAAAATAGCTTCTAGGAAAACTGTACAAAAATAACATTAAAAGGATATTACAGAAAATAAATTTTGTAAAAGTTTTTCTCGAATACTTGATGCTTGTCATGAAGAATTTTACTTTGAAATTAGCTGTGTTATGGTTCTACATAATAGTGACTACTGTTGGTGCATCAAAACTCCCTAAAAAAGAAGGTTGCCCAGAACCTATTGATGTCCGACCGTGTACCTGTTATAGTAGTCCCGCTACAACTCTTGTTTGCCAAAATATCGACGATTCAGACGTTTTAAGAAGTGTGTTTTTGAATTCTGCGAGGTATACATTCAATGAGGTAATAAATAATCTACTCTCTCTCACTCTCTCTTTTCAAAAGCTTTTAATTCAAATATTTACTTTCTCGTACAAAGGAAATTATTGCTTTTAAATGAACATTGGTGATATATCTGTAATTATTTGTGCAAAAGATTTAAAAAAGGATATTGTCATTTTTTGTTAATATTAAATATTAATAAAAATAAAATTCTAATATTTTAAGTTTTCTTGTAAAACAAATTTATAGATACGTCAATTGTAGGCATCGTGTATATTCAAGAGGGATTTGACAAATTTATATGTTACCTGATAAATGTGGGCCTGAATGGCCGAGTGTCTAGCGCTCTGGCGCTCGGTACCACAGGTTTTGGGTTCGAGTCCCGGCGGTGCCATGGATGTTTGTAGTGATTCGGAATCCACTTTAAGCTGTAGGTTCCGGTCTCCTGTGACTGTAACAGCGTCAAGGAGCCAAAGTCAGACTTCTACCTACTGGTGCTCCATCAGAACAGAAGCTGCACCCCTCTTCCTTCCTTTCATGAGGGCCACGACAACAACAACCTGATAAATGTAGACGTCTTTTTTAACTCTTTTGATAGAAAATGTTCATTTCCGTTTTTGTTTTGTTAAGATTACTTCTTAATATTTTAAAAGTTATGAAAACATTTGTAACCTGCTCTTTGAAACTAAAGAGTGAAATTAAGCGGATAACTAAAAAATCCTATCAGAGAAGGGGGCATTTAAAATTGACAATTATCTTTTATTATTACGTGTGTTCACCTGCCGGTTAAAAAGAATAAGTATTAACTTATATATACAATTGTTTAGATAGACAAATAGTTTTTTTTATTCAATTGCAAAGTAATCCCATCAAAGATCAAGCAGAAGACACCTCAAATTAGCAAGTATCTTCTAGCACTATGTCTGTAGCTTATTGTCGAAATATTAAGTATTTTATATTAATACAGACAATTGCTTAAACAGATAGAAGTTTGTTTATTCAAATGCATATGAATACCACCAGAGAGAAGCATTAAAACATCTGAAATTGTCTATTATTTTTTATTGTTAAATAGGTTCATCTGCTGGTTGACGAAGTATAGGTTTTATACAGACAATTATTTAGATAGAAAGATTGCTTTTTTTAATTAAATTACACCTTCATACCCAAAGATATCATTTAAAATTGACAATTATCTTTTATTACTATATATGTTCACCTGCCGTTTGCCAATGTATAAGTATTATAAATTTTTACAGACAATAGTTTTCATAAAATATTATAGTCATGTTTTTAAACATAATATTATCTCATTTCACTATTTGATTTCTCTGTCACTTATTGAAAAAAGTCTTATATATTTTTTATTTTCAAATAAATTTCTTTGAATTTGGGGATACACTAATTTTTTTTTTCATTACCAGATTTAGTGAATCAACGGTTTGCACACTACAGGCTTAGGTGATTTATGAACATTAAATCATTAACATTATGTAAGGTGAATGGTAGAAGTCAACATAATATCTAATAATTTCTTTTATTATTCAGACGCGATAAAGTTTTGTATTATATCTAATAGTATCTTCCTTTACATTAGCTTTTGGTTTAATTTTTTTACTATTTTATAATAGTTATTATCTAGTAAATAAATAATTTAAAAATTATTTCTTAGCATTTAAATATTCTTTTTAAATTATGAGATGTTCTTTCTTTTGATGCTTTCATTGGTTTGGTTTGCCGCTCTACGGTCAACTTCTGCACAAGAGGGCTTAACAGACCGGGACCTACAGTTTAAAGTGGATTCCGAACCACTACAAATATCCATGGCACCACCGGGACTCAAACCCGAAACCTGTGGTACCGAGTGCTAGCCACTCGACCATTCAGGCCGTGCTTTCATAGTATTTTCTTAAGCAAATATCTTTTATTTAGTTTTTCTTTTTTCCTGCAGGTTCATATTGAGTATTCAACTCTGCAATATTTACCATACGATATGTTCAAAAGATGCCGGTTAAATCTGTGCACTTAAAAAATTCAACACTTGTGCAACTTTTTAATAAGCCTCCAGAATTTCTTGAAGCATTAGATACTTTACACATAGAAAACTCCAAATTTTTGAGGTAATAATATTTTTTTTCTGCTAATTTTAATAACTTTTAAACACTAATAGATTATTAAGTATTAGTAATTAGTCAAGAGGGGGCTACATTCAAATTGTTAGCAAAATTAGAATTACACTATTCTAAAAACAGCTACCACTAAAACACTGAATTAAAAATAAGGAGAAATTCTACACATAGAAATAATAAACGAACATAATAAGTAATTTACAAACTTAAAAATAGAAGGTGAAAGGGCTTCATAATTGGAAAAGCCTAGGGCCTCTTTTCATCTAAATCCGGCCCTGATGAGAACATATATTATATAGTTTTACATGTAATTGCCCTACATTTGCCTACCTAGCAAAAAAAAAAAAAAAAAAAAAAAAGGCGAAAAATGAACAACAGGCAGTATAACTGTCGATGCAATATGCTTATCATTCATTGGCACAATCGTCCTCAAGTCTCATAGTTTCAAAATATTCTGTTTTGTGATTCTGTTTCAAAAATTGATATCGGCCAAACAAATGATAGCATTTCAAGAAGATAAACGATAAAAGTGATTAATAGGTAAAATCTATTTAAAGACGTTCCGTGACATATTTTAAATAAAAATCAAATAAAAAATTATTTATCAGATTGAACAAAATGTGGTAAAATCATTCTCAAAACAAGTTTTAAACAAACGGCTAAGACCGATAAGCCAGACAAGGTATGTTATACAATACCAAAAAGGTTGTGTTGAATTCCAATGAAACCATTCCATTCAACCATTGTACATTTGATGATCGAAACATTACCACATGGAGAAGAAGTTGGAGGTGGTTCTAAGCATAGTAGGTGTGAATGTGTAAAATATGCATACCAAATATGAAGCTGTGTAAGTTTAACGTTGAATCGATATTTAAAAGCCCCATGTTTAAAACCCTTGACAGATGGTTGAATTCGAAAGAATTTATTAGTTGTGCATTCCGTGTATTTTGCTAGATGAAAGAGTATCTAAACTAAGATAGAAATGAAATTCTTATTCACGTAAATTGCCGATTTAGCAGCTGTGCCAGCCTTTTCATTACCTGCAATCTCAACATGTCAAGGTACTTAACAAAATGTTATATTAGAAATCTTGTCTCGTTACATTTCAAAAGATCCTGGATGGAACCTAATGAGTTTCAAGGACCGATAAGATAGCATATATTTCTGTCGTAAGTGCGGAGCAATATTTATGTAAGACATCAGGGATAATAGCAATGTTCGTAAATAAGCAACTTTCCTGAAACTTTACATGTCTTAAAGCTTTGTATGGGCTTGATGGAAAAACCGTAAACCGCTAGATGAAATGTCACTGAACTAATAAAGCGCTACTTTTAATACTCATCGTAATTTCTATTGCGGGTTTCAATAGGGATGGCCAATTACATAAATAAGCAAAATGTAATAGTGTATTTCCTTCAGGGTACTATATACAAGAATGCTGTTTTATTCCAGAATCGTCTTGCGGCAAAATATGTGTTCTTTAAAAAAAATCATATGAGGGCAGCCGATGGGGCCATATGAAAAGCCACATCAAATTTGACAACTCAATCAAACTTAAGGGGACATTGCTGTCGGGATTTCTGTTGTCCCCAATCATGTCCAAAGAATGTTTATTGCGTTGTCAATTTGAGCCTTATACATTCTATATCGGGTATCCGAAGACTCTACTGGGAGAATTTTCTGATAAGGAGCTTCCCTATAAAAATATTTGAAGGTTACCTAAAGGAATCATACGAAAATACCAATCTACCACAACCCCATCGACACTTAAGGAGAGCCTATTTCTAGGATTGCTTTTGCTTTCAGGGATGTCCAAGAAATATTTGATGTTTTTGTTAATGGGCGTCCTATGCATTCTGTACCGAATATCTGAAAACTGACGCTAACTTGTCAGAAAACGCAATGTTTTCTGACAAGACGCGTATCTATAAACTTTTGAGACCATATGAAAAGCCACATCTACGGCAACCCCATCGACCATTATGAGGACCTATTTGCCAAGGTTGCCATTGCTTTCAAAGATGTCCAAGAAATGCGTGGTGTTTTTGTAACTGTGCGCTCCAATTGAAGACGTCCAAGAGAGTTTTCTGACCAAATGGGAGATCATGATAAAAGAAATTATCTGGTGCCATAAACTATTATTATATGAAAAACCACATTTACGATAACAATTTCGATTCTTAAGAGGTCATTACTACAGGAATTGCTGTTACTGTCGATTATGTTCAAAAATGCCTGGCGTTTTTGTTGATGTGCCCGCTCGTTATGTAATGGATAAAGTCCCGAGTTATTGCCAATTGCCATTCTCTAGAACAGTTTCTGGAATTTTGTTTAATGAATTAACAACTGCTTGTTGCCCGCTTGCATTATGACTATATATAATAAGATAACAATTGCTCTTTTAACTATGTGTTTGCTTGTTTATCTTAAAATTTGCCTGTGAGTTATGAATAAACTTGTATTTCATTGAGTAAATAGTTTTGGTAAAGATAATATTAAATTGATGTATTTTTAGGGGAGTTGTTTGGAAAATACTGGAACCACTTACTTATTTAAGAATTCTCAACATATACTTTAATAAAGTTAAGACCCTCGGTGATGACTTCAACGCATATACTACTAAAGAATTACAGCAAATTACTTTCTATGGAACTGAAACTACATTGATAAAACCAGGTAAGGTAAAAATAAATAAAGATAAACATCTATAAATTATATTATTCAAGGGCACTAGATTTTCTTTCTAATCAATTCATGCTCGTGAACATTAATCTATCTGTAAAGTATACAATGCAAAACTGGATAACAATAGAAGTACAAATCGAAACTTTACCCACAATGTAAACTAACGTAATGAATGAAAAATCTAATATTAAAAAAAAAACAATTTATTTAAATTATGTTAGTCTGTTCAATAAATTTTTTATTTGTCAATGATGAAAGTAAAAACATTATAATTATAAGGATTCATGTGAAATATCTGGTACCTGTTATTTTGTGTGTATCTCGTATTACTGGAATACTAGACCTAAATTACTTAATTCTGCTCTTCTATTTTTCTTTTGAACTAAAAAAATTTTGAAAATTTCCAAAATTAGTTTCAACTTCATGTCGATTACAATTTGCCTTTTTAATTTACATACTCCGCAAATTCTTTTTCAATTAATTTGTATTCTTTAATAAATAATTTCATTTTCAAAAATATTTTCAATCATTCAAATGTATAAATTCTTTTCTACTTCTCCCATCATGAAAACCTGTAAGAATTTTCCTCATGCCTAACTACTGATACTCGAATTTTGAATGCTCGTAATGGAGCATTAAAACATATGTACATGGTAATGATGCAACATTTTATATCATTTTTCAAACTGAAAGCATTTGTTTCAACGGCCAATGCCGCATAAGGTCAAATGTTTTCCAATTATATATTTAGATCCGTTTTATTCTTTCATTTTAAGTAATTAATTAATTTTAAAAAAATAATAAAAGTCAGTTAACGAGAAATGTTTAGAATTTCCTACTGATTGAAAGACTTGCGGTGTAAATCATTCATATTTGAGTTTACGACTTTCCAATAACTAAAGGAATTTAAAAGTCTATATATTTTAAAATTGTATGAAAAAGTCATAAATTTATGAATTTAAAAGAATTAAAGAATTTGTAGCCATTTTAAAAATGGCAAAATATGTTTTTTTTATTTGATAGATCAATTATGTTCTTTATAATTTAATTTATTACAAAAAAAGTTTTTCCCCATTTTTTTAGGGACATCATTAAAACGCCCTAAAAATTTTATTGTACTACCAAATTCGATTTTTTAATACCTTTTATAGGTTTTTTTTATTAAATAAAAATCCATTTTTCTTTATTGAAACGATTTTTGTTAATTTTATATAACAAAGTAAAAAAAGCACATCACATAAAAAATTTGTTCGATTGCATTTGTTATGGATGAAATGAAAAATCGTTCTACTGTCCTTTTACGTATTCTTCAACTACTTCCTGGATTTTTATAAAACCATTTGATTAAAAACTTAGCAAATGGTATCAAGATATTCAAGATCAAAACGTAGAGAAGAGATTATGCCTTCCGAAGGAACTTTCAAAGAAGATTGTATGCTATACGTGTGAAAATAAACATAATTGTCCGACCAACCATAAAACTAACATAATCAGTAAAAAAATTGCTCCATTGCCAATGTGAGATATTCAGTCATAATAAGCACACTAAATCACCACCATAAGTCTTATCACCATGAGAATAACAGTTGCAACTCTTGCCATCAGCTACAGTTGTCTCATATCGAAACTACCTTTTTTTATACATCCGTGAACAGTGCCCTATTAATGTATGCCACACATAGTCAGTTGCCTTTAGATGATTCCTAAGTTATTTATCCCACATGTGCGTGTCCCATGGGGGGAAAACACCTCGAAAATTCCCCACTAGACAGCCTTAATGTAAATATTAGAAGCTTGCAAGCAATGTTATAAACACCTTCAAAGCTCTTTTTTTCTAAAAGTAATGATTGCAAAGGAAGACGCTGGCTTATTCGAATTTGGGTTTTCCTGCTCAAATTACTAATAAGACAAGAATCGAGTATTCTTTCTAATTTAGTCATATCACTATATAAAATATTCATCGAGCATTTTGATTTCTGTCTATGACTAAGTATTATAAATTGTTATATATTTTGCAGGTACTTTTTTGGAGTTCACAAAGTTAAGTAAAATAGCAATGGATAACTGCAAACTGACAGAAATTACCAGAGATATATTCCCAGTACCGTTCAATGTTCAGATCTTGCATTTTAAGTATGTACAAAATTTGGTTTTGGTAAAAAATTAATATGTATAATGTTAATATAAAAATAATTTTTATTGCCTAAAATGAAGGCCTCATTTTTAATTAAATAAAATTCGATAATGATAGTTATCAACATTGTATATTTGATTAATATGAGTCAATTAATGAGTGTGAATTTCAACAATCAATTAACAAAAAGGGACATTAAGAATGCACTTATGCATGAATGTTTAATAGAAACTAATTATTTAAATTAATTTAGAATGAAAATGATGATTATTAGAATCACAAATTTTTAAATTTCTATTAAGAATAGTTTATTATTAATAAGATTTTAACTCAATTCTGATCAATTATTTTAAACATAATTATTTTATTTTGCTTATTTCAAAATATTTTTCGTTTTAAATTCCTACTTTAGAAATAAATAAAAGTTTTTAATTTTATAGTTTTCGAAAGTTTTTTTTTTGTTGTTTACAAACTATTTACGCATTTTTAATTAGCTTACATTTAAAAGAATGCCAGTTTTATTGATTTAAATGCAATTTATAAATAAAATACATGTTCAATATATCGTAACATGTTGAATTTAAACTAATAAAACAGATAATATTAACTTCAATATACTTAGCTTTATTTTTATATACTTAGCTTTATTCTGTTTTTTTTTTCAAAGAATATTTTAATATGGATTAATGAATAATAGATTAACATAAAAATAATTTCTTTTTATGTGTTAAAATAATGACATCGTTATTAATTAAGTTAAAACCAATATCAATGATTTATCCTTAATTAATTAATTATCAATATAAATATTTATTTACAACAACCAGATCCAATTGACAACCGTAATATGAAGTTTAATGCGATTCATTACATGATTAATTTCAAAAATGCATCTGTCAAATAAAAATAGATTATTTGGTTCATATTGTTTTTTATAATTCTTTTTAGCCAAAATAAACTGACTGCAATCCCCGATGATTTATTCAGCAACATGCCAAATCTTCAAACAGTTGGTCTGAAGTATAACCAAATTTCTGTTATACCAGAATCATCTTTTGAGGGCAGTTTCTCGAAACTTCAATTTCTTCTATTGGAAGGTTAGTTTTTTCTGATATAAATTAAACTATGGGTGTAGTTAGTAATGTATAATAATTGTACTACTTTTTTAAAATTATGTAATTTTCACTTTAGATCTTCTTAAACTTTATGCTATGAATTGGAAATCGATATTAAAAATCTGTTGTTTTTGAAGGACAGCTATTTTGATCTAATATCATGTATCACAGATATGTAGAAGATTAAGAGTTGTATAGAATGTATTAAGGGAATTCTGCTGCACTGCATTCATATGTGTTGCCATATTTTGGAATGAGACCATTGAACTTGGCATTTCGGCATTGGCACGTTTACATTCTTCTTAAATACCACTTGTCCTGCTCTTCCCCGGGACAAAGAATGCATTCCCAGCATACAAAAGTTACAACGTATCCTTGACATAGTCAAGAGTTTAGTTTTTATTTCGAAATCTGGTTTATACCTGATAGCCTCATTTCACACACTTGATCGAATATCCACCAGACAATTTTTTCCTGATTAACTATGTAATTGTTGGTAGTTTGACTAAAAGGTATTGTCTTATTCTGAATGCCTTTAGTGATGATTAAAATAAATATAAATTTGTGTCTGTATCTTCTCACTCTTCTCAGTAATAAAAAGTAAGTTAAATCCTAACATAAACCGATTTAAATTATTAAAAATCCCTATCTTTAGATATAGTACAAGAAACAGAAACAAAAACGGGGCGTCTCGATGATGTTGATAAGGATACAACATCATCAAGCCACATTGATGAGACAACATGACGATGTTTCTGAATACAGTGAAAGTTTTAGAAAGGTGTTTTTCCCCTAGTTTGCAGCGTACACTTTTTTCGTTTTTGCCGTGCGTTTTGGGAATAACTTAATTTTTTCTAAACAACTTTTATTGAACTAGATAAATGTTTTTTTTATATAATTCAAATTTAATTGATATTATAAAACTATATCAAAGGATGGACTTAACATTATGTTTAAAGAACTAATTACAATTGGTGCAGCGAGGCCAATTCTGTAATTGTGCCACTTAAGCTACATCATATTAAACTGTCATAAAACATCATAAAAACTAAAACTATATTAAATTTCCTGCAACACGATCACTCATGTTGGAAGTTTACTTGCCATACTCTTATTCATTCAAATTTTCTCTTCTCAGGTTTTTCACTAGCTTTAATCATAGCTTCTACCATTAATCTAATGATCAAATGCAGATTGTTATTAAATAAAATAATAATTTATAATATAGTTGTCCTATCCCCTGAAGAGTACAAGAAAATCAAATATCGTGGTGCTCCCGAATTATAATAATTTATATTTATTTCTAATTATAGCTGGAAGCAGGCATTCAAGATTATAACAAAAAAATAATGTAGTAACAGTTAAGAAAAAAAATAATTTTCAAGCTTCCTTTTTATTTTCATTTTATTATCTTTTTTCAAATTCTGAATAACGGATTAGTTACAATTATTAGATACCTCTGTAACTTATGGTTTACTATTGTTAATTTTCATATATTAGAATTTTCATCATTGTAGGAGAATATAATATATAGCATAAAAATACTGTATAAAATAGAAAAACGAACTAAGAGCACCCTTAAAAAGAATAACTACAAACTGGTTCCTATTCAAGAGGTTACCATTTGAGTAGGGTATCGGAAAACATTGAAACCATATAATGAGTTAAACAGAAAAATTATTAAACCCTTTACTATGATTTCGCCATGCACATTCAATAATAAAAACAAAATCTTCTTTATTATCTGATATTAAATAATTAACCTTTGGTAAAAACTTTAAAAGCAAGTGCCTCGTAATTGAGTGCCTTTATAGGACATAACCTTAAAAACAACCACCAGGCAGCCTGAACTAACTATACGACGCATTCATACACTATTGCAACCATTATCGAATCCCTCATTTCTGAAAGCAGCGACTGCAACGTACACCATCAATGGATTCTAAGTTGAACCCTGCTGCACACTAACTGGCCATGTTTCACTATTATGACATACGTAATATAATAATGAAGAAAAAAATCGACAATATGTTGTTTAATGTCCAACTTGCATATATTTGGAGTAATGCTATTAGTAATTTCGTTGTTAATATTTTATAAATTAGAAATTCTTTTAAAAAAAATTTACTTTAAATGAAATTTAATATTTAATTTTTTAAATATGTCTTCTTTCTAATTTAAATAAATATTTTTTAGGTAATCCCATGATATGTGACTGTCGTTTAGCCTGGCTTATAAAAGATAAGCCTGAAGCTGTAAGTGGAGAATGTCACTTCCCCTCGAAGTTAAAAGGAAAAGATATTAAAGATGTTGAAAGTGATTATTTGAAATGTTAAAATTCTTAAGTTATAATAAAAATGTTTTAGCTTGAAGAAAAAATTATTTCACATATTTTATTTATTCTTGTTTTTTAATAAGTATTCCTTCATCATTTTACATCATATGCAAAATCTTTAATTCAATTTAATATAATTTTTTCTCATCTTTAACTTATGTTCGTCATTCTTTTACCTAAAGTTTTTGAGATAATCTCTCGATGTCTAGCGTGTAGCATGACTTATAGAAAGAAGTTTAAATCTAAGACTTAAAATATGTGAGGAAATTACAAAATATTTTTATATTAAAAATATTTGTTAAATGGTTTAATAAAAAATTATTATACCCAAATCTAATGTTTCAGAGAATAATTCTTTTCACACAGGTTCCATTGTATATTTAATTAACTAGGAAGTTTTACAATGCAAATTTTATTAATATTCAGGCTGTTCAAGTACCTGAAGCAGTAAAAAACTTTTAGGATATCCAGATTACACTTAGATGGCTTGTAATCATACAACAGTGCTGGACCGGGAAGGCTTTCTCAATTCAGTAGATAGTACTCCACGGGCACGGGAGTTCCATTCGACTCCACATAAACTTTTCTTTCACAAACTGATGAAAAAAAATGGCTGAATATACGAATTTAAAACTGGGGGACAGATATCTAGCTTATGAAAGTGCAGTGTGAAATTAGTGAGCCACTCAGCATTTTTACACACAACGATATTGTATAACGTTGTGTGTGAATATATGATTTATGATTTATGTATATTTACGATATGTGTAAATATACAAATATACGATACACGATGTTTAATTAACGCGGTCATGGCAGTGACCTGTTGTATCAAGTTACTGCCACATTGCATTTGGACTCCTGCACCAATAATTATCCGAGAAATGTTCTTTATATAGAGCCAGTGATTGAACAGTAAGTATTCTGTATATGAAGAAGACTATACTACAGACATGTCGAATTTATATATCACCAAAATACACATTCACTGGCAGGCCACATGTAAAAGAAATTAGAAATAAATAGGAAACAGATTTCTTTCTGTGCATACAAACACAGCCATGTTAGAAAAAGCTGTGTACCCATACATAAAAAAAAAATACAAATTTAAAATTATATTAATTATATAGAATTATATCATTAACTTAAAAAAAAAAAATGTAACGGTTTTTTTTCCACGAAATCTTCAATATTCAGTAGAATTTGTTGAGATATAATTATTTTAAAAAATGAATCGATATCATTCCCTGTCAATCTTTATCTTTCAATAATGGAGGTGAACTTAAAGATACCTCTAGGAGTTCGTTGAATTGTTCAAAGGGTCTCGAGGGATAATGTTTTTATTTTCTCTAATTTTTGATAAATCTAGCTATAATTAAAGCTCAGTAAAAAAAAAATTATTAAAATATGGACTAATAACTTGCAGAAATTATCTAGTCTATCATAAAGAGTGTATAATGCAATATAATTACAAATATGGGGGATCATACCCTCATCCCTCATCAGTAAGACATGAAAAATAATACTAAATTTAACATCAAGCTTATAGCGCACGAGTGAATTTTGTAAAGAAATATTTTAATTTAGAAAATAAACATTGTTTCCAATGCAGACTCGTGTAATAGTGATTATTAAATTGTAGCAACTCAACAGATGAGACCCGTTCTATTTCGAAGGTGACGAAATAACTTAGTAGCGCATACGTGAGTATCGAATGTACATAATCTGACTTGTACGTGAGCATTGGTGATTATTTAGTTTACTACTAGCTTTAAATGAGTGAGCTTTGTATCATTTTACTTTCTCCCCTTTATTATTATAAGCCTATTAAACACGTTGATGAACATATAATTTTGTAACAATGAGAATGAAAAAAAAAATGGAATACTGTAAGATGAAAGAATAACTTGATAAACATTTTAAAAAGATCAAATGGGTTGATTCGGAAGGTTATCAAACCTTTATTTATTTATCCGGAAGTAAACAAAAAATGTGGATAGTTCGAAGTTCTCAAACAATTTGTAAAACTCATCATTAAATCTTTAACTCAATACTGGATGTACCCAAAGTAATTTTTTTCATTGTTTACATTTTAATGTGAGAAGAAGTACATAACTGCATGCAGTTTGTTTGAAATTCATTTAAGACTGAACTGAGTGGCTACTATTTCGTCACCTAATGCACGCTTAACAAGGAGTGAAGAAACATTTTAGTATTGGAAATATTTTATCATCAAACTAAAATATTCCCATTGTCTGGAACTCTGATGTCCCCAGATAGATTCTGTCTTATTCTGAAGCAAACAATGGAATAATATATTCTGCTCCTTTCGATAAAATTTAGTTGCAATAAATTGCTTTAGCAAATTCGAATTTTCAAAACAGCAATAATGGAAAATTAAGCGGAGCGGACTGATGACTAGCTCCTCGGGCCTGCAGTTAAAGGCTTTTTGTGCGTTTCGAAACTCAAAACCGATACCGAACTCATTATTATGTACATTCTGATTAATCTGATGGCCGAATTCAATTAGGGGATTATTGTGTTAAATTACCAGGTTCTGTTTCTAAAGGATATTCATTCAAAAGGGGGGGGGAGACTGAGGGTGCAGTGTAGCAGCTTCCTAGTGCCTTCCGGGTAACGCTTAGTTTTCAAAATTTTTGCTATTCTAGTTCCAAATAATTTATGTCAAAGTGTTCTTAGTCGGACAAATAAAAAAATTTTTATCGATGATTTTTTTCCCAAATAGATTAAACAATATCATGTTTCCTATCATAATTGTTTTCTGATTTTTCTTATGTGTAAATCAGATAACGAAAATCCTCTTGGAAGGCAAATACTTTCCCTAGTTTATTGTAGTTGAATATTATTACTTCAGATGCATCTTTAATAAAATTAAATATGTCAAAATGTTGTTGTTTCTGAGATCATTTCTCACTAGAACGGTATATGTGTAGCAGATTCAACATTATCCAGAGTACATAACGGTAGGCTTACGACACTGCAACACCATTTTGTCATCTAAATTTGAAAGGTTCATACTAAAGCCCGATAGTCCAACGGAAGGATTTTCCCTTTTTCGTATTTATTCTTCCACACCTGTTATAGATATGTAAACTGTATGATCGATTTCATCTGTCCGGTTTCAAAATCGGCTCTATTTAGTTTGGAAATGAAGAGCTCTATCCGGTTTTCACTCCAGTCCTCAATCTATTGTAGTCTATCAGATAGTGCGACTTTCGAACTCACAGTCAATAAATAGAAATTCATTAGATGTCAAGCATATAGCGAGTTTTGTTTGCTGGCATAACCCATAACTATTAAATATTTTCATTGAAGATTAATCGAACAGTAATCGAACATTTTAATAAAAAATGAAACTATCCCCCCAGTAGTTCTTTCGAATCGCTAAAATAGACTTATCTTTTGAATCAACAAAATATCATTTTACTTATTCGGAAAGCTTTTCAAATCAAAAGTATTGTGCTTTGTAATGCAGTTGTACTTTTTACTTTGTACAATGGTACTTTGTACGTTGTACATTTTACTTTGCACAATTGTACTTTTCATTTGGAAAATTACATTTATAAGAAAGCTTGGTTGGTACATGGACAATAAATAAACTGCGTTTTTTTGTCCTTAACGATATTCAAGAAAGCGAGCAATTTTTCAACTTATAACATTGTATTATGTGAAATTACAATTTGCTAAAATATTTTGGGAAAATATTTTATTTATATGTGTTATTCCTAATCACAATCTCAGATATGACTAATACTATTCTGATTGGTTACATACATTGGTATGCAAAACTTAAACAGTGATGTATTTTTTGTGCAGGTAGTTCTCAAATTATAAGAAAAGGGCTTTTGCAACCATTGCAATGAACATGAACATCCAGTTCAGTAGAAATAGAATTCTTACATTAATATAAGAATAATGGCATTTCTTGTTTGGGAAAACAATATCAAAAGAGAGTTTAAGACTGACTGCAATACACATAATAATTAAGACTGACTACAATAACTGACTGCGTCGAGTTCAAATGAGTTCGTCCATGCCTAAGCGAAACTATCTGAAAGTCTTTATACATGGTAGAATAAATGGTAATCTTGAGAAGGGAAAGCAATTATCAAATCAGAAGAAACCATCTGAATGATGTTGTAGAAAGATTGTCAAGCTTGAAAAGCGGTAGATGGAATCTAGAAGAAATCCTCATCAAACTAGAAGAAACCATCTAAGCGACTATAGAATTATTGGTAAGGTTCAGAAGAAGTGCATTATGATAAACATAGTCCGAGAGTTTTGAATTGACAAAAATATAGATTTTTGCGCTTGACGGGACTTTCATATCACAGATATTGTTGTAAGAAAATTGGTGATATCGGATGAAAAAGTACCTGCAGATGTCTGTATCGTACTGAAGGAGAAAAACATTTATACCAGTCAGTGGGAACATCGCTTAACAGCTGCAAACGTCAAGGGGGCAATAAGTGTTGCACTATATTGTATTCAGATACCTTCATAAATATGATTTATTAGCCCGCTGCGCCTAAATATGATCTCCCAATATATGATATGGTATGACAGCTGCTAAATATTAGTTATTAGCTAGACTTTTAACTATTTATGAGATGCAACATTCAAGAATATTGCACCTCATAAATACTTGAAAATCGGGGGTACTAGTTAGATTTGTGTAAGGGGGAAAACTAGACATCTCATCAATACCGTCACCTCTTCTTTACAGATGAATATCGTTTCAGTACGTCAAAAGAGTTTCAAAGCTAGTACATACAGAAGGAAGGTGGAACACGATTTTAATCTACTAACGTGAGGGTGAAACGGTGGTCCTAGTGTCGGCAATATGATGAACGAATTAATTGATATAGGGATTTAAATGGGAGTCATTATGATTAACGATTCAATTATTCGACAAATATTTTAAATCACTATTGCAAAAAAATTATTATTCCTTACTTGCTCTATTATTGCTCTGCAGACCTCCGTTATAAGGACAATAATGGCACACGACACGTTATATTTATTCACTTTCAGAACTTCTATAAAGCGAATATGACACTAGAAAGGATTTGGCAGTTTACTCTATTGATTTAAAACCCCTAAAACATGTGATGAATGATTAGGGAAGGCATCTTTCAGCAATATTATATACGGAGAACACTGAATAACTGAAACAAATGCTAATTGGAGATGGGCATTCGTATATCCACAGAATCTCTATGCCAGTTGGTTCTTGAATAACAATGATAGTGTTTACACAAGTCACTAATTTCTAACAGTTAGTTAACAGTTACTGTTGACGGTACCTGGAAACATTGTAATTAAGAGATTTCATATGTTTTACTAAGAGATTCCTACTCAATTTTTTTTTTTTGAGAAAGTTATCTGTGGCTTCCAGTTTTTTGACAAAAAAGGGTACCCTACTTCTCTACATTACAAAAATGACTTCTTAAACAATAAAAGATTCAGATGAAATAAAAAGACTTATAACTGTTTTAAAAAATGCACTGCGGATTTTCATATAGTTACTTCAGCCGAAATCGGGATTCCTCTTTAAATAAATAATCCAACATAGAAAAATCACAGAAAGTGTCTTCTTTCCCACGAAAAGAAACAATGCTTCTGTCTCTTAACACTTGAACATATGTTCCTTATCTTACATTTCCAAGAACTCACAGATAAGGATATCAATTCTATTTCAATTATTTTATAAAAAGTAATCGTTCATCACTGGATACAAAGCATTTTTTCCAATTTAAAACTTTAAATACTATTTGCATAAAGATAAGTACTTGTGTGTGCTGTTTCAAATTAAATTAAGCAATAATAGCACCGTAATTTTATTTAACTTCTCATTTCTTTGTAAATCAGAAAATGAAATATTTAATATTTATTGCTGTTGTATTGGTTACCGTGCAAATGGTACTGTCGATCGATGCAGAAAAAATAAGTTGTCCACCAAAACATATTTACGAACCTTGTAAATGTTACGATGGTCCCCATCCACATTTAGTATGCCAGAATATTGATGATACAGAAGTACTGAGAGATATTTTCATACGTTCATCACCCTACTGGTATAAAGAGGTAAGAATTATTTGCTAAATTTTGATAATGTCAGTACTATTTTGCTGATTTCTAAAGATAACTGCTGTGATTATCTATTTTATGTGTTTCAAAATTTATACTTTAAATACTAAAAAAAGCAGTAAAATCTATTTTTAAAAAATGATTATTTTATTATGATGATAAACTTAAGCATAAAATAAATTTTATTGATGAATTTTTTACAAAAATATGGGACTAAAAAAAATATTAATCTACTTTTGTAATTTTTAGTAAAGTTATATTTAAATTTTAGAAAAAAAATAATAAATTATTGAATGTTTCTTTTACGTAATTTAACTCATTCAGTGATACAGACTTATATGTTTCTTTTTAAATAATGAAAAATTTATTTAAATGAAATTAAAACTTACATTGAAGCATTTTTATACTAAAAATACCTTAACAATGGAAACAAAGAATTTATTTTACGTCCGAGTTTTTTTAAATCAATACTAATAACAATATAAAAACAGTATTGATTTGAAAATATCGTTTACTTCCACCATGTTCCATATAATATATAACTTAGCTGCATAATTTTTAAATATTATTACTATTATTAAATAGAATTTAAATTATGACAATTTTTATAAAGCTTTAAATGGCTTAATTGAATAAAATGTTTCCACTCGTAATTTACTGCTAATGCTCAACAGCCATTTTGTAATTGTATTTTTATTTATTTATCAAATATTTATGCTCTTTGTATCTCTCTCAAATTTTAATTCCCTTTTTATACTTTATCCATTGCTCTCTTTCTCTCTCAGTTTTTACATTTGTAACATAATAATAAACTATATAATTAAAATATTTTATTACTTAGACAACATAATTTACTTAAATAATGAATAAAATACAAAAAAAAAAAAAATATTTTTTCATTCCTTAAAAAAAATTATCCCAGAATAAATTTAGAATTATATCAGAAAAAAAAAGAAGTTTAGGAAAATATTAATGTTTATGGTAATTCGACAATATGATAAGGTAAAATTTTATCCCTTTCTGAGATTCATATAGAAACTATTACAAAAAAAAGTTGTCTGAAAGCTTGTGAAAAATGTAAGGAAAATTGATTAATGTACGAAATTTTGTTCACTTACATCGAATGCACATTAATATTTGTAGTCAGTAATTGTTTTTCAAGTTTACTTTTGTTTTTCTTAATCGCTATTTATAAAAAATTTAATAAGTAAATAATTAAGAAAATATTCTATTAAATTTTTATTAATACATTTAAATGTGTTTTGTAAGTTAATAAAATGTAATTAAATGGAAAAAAATAATTTTAAAAAGCTTTGTCCTTAAGAAATAATTTTATCTCTTCCAAAATAAAGAAATTATTTTTACTTTAGACAGATCAAACCAATTCTTCTGATTTAATTTCATTTTTTTCAGGTACACATAGAGTACTCAGTTTTACAGTATTTGCCCCATGACATGTTTCAAGGTGTCCGTATACTGGGATTGTACTTGAAGAATACGACTTTGGTGGAACTGTTTGATGAAACTCCAGAGAGTCTTCAAATGATTGAAGTTTTACATATTGAAAACACTGAAGTTTTCAGGTAAGGTCAATGTTGCTACAATAAATGCAACTTATTGAAGATAGAATGAAATATTGAATATCCTTGAAATTTTCATAATAATCGTCTAGAATTAAAAAAATTAAATAACTAAAATAATATTTAATATGTAAAACTTCTAGACTTGAAAATAATTTTTCTCAATCTCTCCTACCTAGATAAAAAAAAAAAGGCTTCGTTTAAATTTGGATTTGTTTTACTATATTCATAAATTAAACCTGAGTTTAATTTAATATGTAATAAATTATCTAAAGAAGCATGAATTAATAATATAATTGCTGTACATAAGTACATACAAACAAATTTCTTATGAATTTTTAGTTAACCAACTATTTCTCCTATTTTCGATACAAGAAAAAGCTCTCGAATTTTTCACAGAATTTTTATTGCTTTAATTCCTTAAATTCAAATGTTGTAAACATTTCTTTTCTCTAGTTCTTTCTATTTAAGAATTCTTTTTTAAGTATTTGACTCTCTATCAAAATTTAAGTAATTCAAAATTTTTCTTGTAATTTTAGCAATTTCTACAATAATTTGTTCTGATTCTTCATTAAAACTATAAAATTAATAAATATTTTTTGATAATTGTAAAACAATTATCATTAGGAAAAATTATATTTCTTTAAAATTATTTGTAAAATGTATTTTACTTTGTAAAATTAAATATCTTAAATTCAATAAAAAAATTTTCATGCAATAATTCATATTTAAAATAATACGAATAAATAGATTATATTTTTTTTTCGAAGGAATCGTTTATATTTTTTCTAAAAGTTTTTTTTTTTAAGAAAGCTTAATAGATTTTAATCAAGATATTTATAAGCTTTTTTTAAATAAAAATAAGGAGTACATTTTTATATAATTTTAAAACTCATTTATTAATTAAAATTATTTTTTCATTTTGAGTTAAGTATATATTGGCTTATTATTACTCAACTAATATTATGAAATTATAAATGGGTGAATATTAATATATTACAATAATAAATTGATTTTAATAAATGGAATTACTAAATTGTTAAAGATACTTTTAATAAGCTTCTGACGTAGTGAGTCAATTTTTTCTAATAATTTGTTAATTAACATTGTTTTTACGGATATAATGATTTTCTCGAAATGTTTCTTATTAGATAAAGTGACCTATATTTCCCCTTCATTTACTACAATGTACATAATTGCTGTTGCCTAGAATTTTTTGTATTGTACATTATCAACGCTTACGTTAGACCATTTTTTTTTCAATGACTAATTAATTTTAAACTACTGTAAATAAATTCGGAAAATAAATGTAGTTTATCTGTGACTGTATTCCTTAGACTTTGAAAACCCTTGTTTAAAATATTTCTCATAGGGAAAAATATATATTTATTATTTTCCTAACAAAGAATAAAAACAAATATAGGATTAAACATTGCTAAAAACAGCTAAATGAAATATAAAGACATAATGACTAATAAAATCTTCAATAAAATTTTTTGGATAAGTGAAGACGGTAAATAAATCATTAAAATACTTGTTGGGAAAAGTCGATTTTAAAAAGAACATTCTTTGTAATTGAACTAAATGAAATAAAATAGAAGGAATATTGTAGAAATTTGAAAATAAAAAATAGCTCTGATAACATGAAGATAGCATTGCATCACCTATTTTTATTACTTTTATAGAGGTATGTCTTGGGAACACTTAAGGAAGTTTACAAATCTACGTCTCCTCACTGTATACTACAACTCTATACCTAGTCTTGGAAGTGAGTTCAGTGCTCTAGTGTCTAAAACTTTAGAGCAACTCACATTTTTTGGAACCGGAACTGAGTTAGTAAAACCAGGTAAAAGTATTATAGTATTTACATAAAAATTGCTGTTATTTTTAAACTTCTTTTGATATTCATTTTAAAACAACATAATTATTTCTTATTACGATTTTTGAGAGTTATATATGATTTTCCTGTTTGAAATTTTCTTGAAAAAGAAAAAAGTAGATATTGATTACTAATTATAAGAAATCGTTTAACTAATTTTCCGTATAAATTTGCTAATGCTATGTGTGATAATTTCATATTTGTGTCGAATACATTAAATTTTCAAAGCAATGAATCATCTAATAAGATATGGTTTTTAATTTTAATTAAAATTATCTTGAATCAGAATTTTATGTAAGCATGGCTACTAGGGTTGATGAAATAGGATTATGCGCCAAAAGTATGGAATTGTATTTCAACTTAGTCAGGAGTATATATGGAATGAATTCCATCGATTTTATTTTTCTTGTGTGTTACAAAATTTAAAAAATTAAACTTAATTAAAAATTCCTAAAACATCAATGGTTTTCAGATTTAAGTTATATGAAAAACGATAAGATACATGCTATATGAAAAAGGATTGAGAAATTAAAATACATGTACAAATTAAAAATATAACCACTAACCATAATGTTTTTTAAATGACTATACATAGTATTATTTTTATGCATAAAAAGTTCGTATGTATTTATCTAATATGCTTTTTTATAATTGTTATAAACATGTTACTTGTTATTGCTACAATTGTGAAATTGCAAAATTGTCTGTAGGAAAGGTTTGATGAATTATATAACGTCAAAGAGAATTCAATGTCTAGGTTTGGTTTGGTTTGTCGCTTTACGGTCATCTTGTGCACACTTTAGGCTAAACAGACCGGGACCTACGGTTTGAAGTGGATTCCGAACAACTACAAACATCCATGTCACCGCCGGAACTGGAACTTGAAACCTGTGGTACCCAGCGCCAGAGCACTATCCACTCGGCCATTCAGGCCCTCAATGTCCAGGACATATAGAGAGAAAGGACGATAGCAGAGGCACAAAGAGTTTCAGGGGAAAGGGCCAGGGACAAAGAAAAAAAGAGAAAGGCCAAAAAAGAGATGGATTGATGAAGTAGAAAAGGATCTGAAGAACCTAAAGATCACATTGTAAATCAAAACTCGAGGCAGTACGACTTAGTACTCGTATTGTTGAGAAGGCCACTAACCATGGTTCAATGGTTAAAAACCATGAACCATGGTTTTATAAAATACCATGGTACAACATGTACTGTAGTATCGGAGAGTTAGTTTGTTATAAGCTATTTAAAAAAAATTTCAATACATTAGTAAACCCTAACATAATTCTTTTAATCATATGACTTAGTAAGTGACGCTAATGCTGAAGACAATTATGATTAAAAAGTGGTTTATTTTGAATGATTTTTTTCCGTTTAGAAAATTTTAGGATATCAAGAACTGTAATTTTAATTTCATTACAGTTTTATTGCAAATGTAACAATTTTAAAATTAGGAATATCGAATGGCCAGTTTTGCAAACTAATAGAACCTTGTCCCATATGTATATTCGGCATTAAACTTTACAAAAAAATCCCGCCTCTACAAACGCCAGATCTTCTTCTTGAGCTTCTTCTTCATATTAAAGAGTTTAAAAGTTAAATTTCAAAGTCTTGAAAGTCTATCAAGAAACTATCGTGTACTCAATTCTGAAATTCCCAATATCAATTAGTCTCCTAGCAAGTTAAGCATTAGATCGCATTTCGCGTGCGATTGCCTTCAATTTTAAAACTATGTGATGAGCTTACTATTGTCTTATTTTAAAAGAAATGTATATGTACGAAATTTATAGAATGGATAATTACGAAAATGAGAGAATGAGAATATGTAATTGAAACAAAGTTTTACACGAAGAATTTTATAATAATGAGAATATTAGATGCATAATTTTGGATAATTTAAGGTTCAGGCTATTTGAAAAGTTACACATATTATTGTTGTACAATTTTTGTATACATATTTTGAATTATATAAGTTATATTTAATAGTTTTCTTATTTATTAAAGGTGTTTTTGGAGGATATGATAAATTACATAAAGTTGCCTTGGACGATTGTGGAATAACAAAACTGACAAGAAATATCTTTCCTAGACCATTCAATGCGAAAGTCTTATATTTCAAGTAAGTGACTTATTTTGTTATTTTCTTAAAATTGAAAGGCTAATTAAAGAGAAAAAAATTATTTTCATTAAGATGGTTCAGGACTTTTTAAAAACTTCTTAACTAGTCAAAATAATTATTAATATATTTTTTTAAATTTAAGGTAGGTCATTTTTTTATAAATCTCACAATTAAAGGCTACGAAAGACCCACTGTTATTTACTATTTGAAGACAAATATGTAGCACATTCAGCGCTATCCATGGCCTTTACCCAAATTTGCCACCATAGTTTTGAACAAATATCTGATACGATTAATCAAGGACTGATTTTAGAGGATTCAAATTTTCCTTCCAGAATCTAACGAAGAAAATTATTAATTTATCGAGCATCATTAATTTTTGCCTGGAGTGCTTTGAAACAGACAATCTGACTTTAGCCTTTTTAACACTCAATTAACTTTAACATTATTTAACAATTAGTTAACAATAAATTTAATAATTAAATAACATAAACTTTAACTAACAATTAATTAACAATAATTTTAATAATTAAATAACATCATTAATTAATTTTAATATTTTATAAATATTAGCCTAATTAAAAATGTATCTATGTAACCAAATGTTTAGGTTTATGAATAAACGAGAATTTTCATAAAAATTTATTAATTTACAATTTTTTTTTCTGGAAATGGAAATTTTCACTGAAAGAAATGCATAAATATAAATAAATTATATTTGTAGAGCAATATTCTTAGTCGATGAACAGTGATTCTAATAGTCGTAAAATTTTATTTCTTAGAAACATAATATTTAAGACAGTTAATTTTAATGTTTAAACTTCATTAATATATTTCATTTTGTGCTTCATTTATTTGATTTACTCAGATATAAATATTAATTTTGTAAAAAAATATCTTAACAATTTTTTTATGAATGATTTATACTTTTGATATATGACATGAATTGTGTAAAATAATTTTCAAACATAATTATGCAAAAATTTGTATTGCACTATAAATATAAGTAAGTGTTTACCGTTTTTTGTTTATAATTTTTAGTAATATAAATTTATCATACAATCTATGAGTAACTGTAAAAATGGATAACTGTCATTTTAAAGTAAGTGCATTTTCAAATTATATTTTGTAACAGAATACTAAATATTTAAAACTGATATATACTTTTTTTTATAAATTTATATTTAAGAGTGACGTTTATTTTCAATATACACTCAAGAGCCAAAACATTATGACCACATGTCAATAACGAGTTGGCCCACCTTTGGCGCGCAACATAGCTTCAACCCGCCTTGGCATGGATGCCACAAGTCCTTGGTAGATGGGCGGAGACAGATTGTACCACATGTTTAAGCAAAGGTCACGCAAATCCGAGATATTGCGAATTGGTGGTCTTCAAACTCTGAGCTGCCGTCCCAGGACATCCCAAATGTGTTCTATCGGATTGCGATCCGGTGAGTTAGGCGGCCAGGACATTAACTGGAATTCAGCATCATGTTCCTGGAACCACTCCAACACAATTTTAGCCTTGTGACAAGGGGCGTTGTCCTGTTGGAACATTCCATTTCCAGCTGGAAAAACACAAGCCATGTAAGGGTGCAACTGGTCCGCAATGATGTTCAGATACGCTGTAGCATCCATGGTCTGTTCTACCACAACCACGGGTCCCAGAGACGCCCAAGAGAACGTCCCCCAAAGCATAATACCGCCACCACCGGCCTGTGTATGACCTACTGTACATTGAGGGAGCAACTGTTCGCCTGGAAGACGACGTATCCTGACACGGCCATCGGCGTAAGTAATGACAAACCGTGATTCATCTGACCAGGCAACTCTCTCCCACTGATCCATGGACCAGTCACGATGTTCCAGGGCCCAGTGCAGGCGCAGTTGGCGATGACGCTTGGTCAACAAAGGCACACGAGTGGGACGTTTGATGCGTAGCCCCATATCCAACAGTGTCCGCTGAACAGTGTGCTCCGATACTATTCTACTTGGTCCTGCATTGTATTGGGCTGTCAGCTGAGCCACTGTCTGGCTCCGGTTTTGCTTCACCCTGCGAGACAGTATCCGACGACCTTTTTCTTTGATAGCGTGTGGACGTCCAACACCATGTCGTCTACTGCTGGTTTCACCGTCATTCATCCACTTTGCATAAGTACTAACAACTGTAGATCGCGAACAACCCACGAGTCGTGCAGTTTCGGAAATACTTGTTCCGAGCGATAATGTTTTGGCTCTTGAGTGTGTATATATATATATATTTCTGTGACACCTATAGAATTTTTTTTGATAAAAAATGTGTTTCTTAAATTTTACAAACGAGGTTTTTATCAATGATAACTAAAAGGAAATAAGCAAAATTTTTCAATACTCTGTGCTTACAGTTAAGAACTAAATTATGCCTGAAATAACAATCCTCACATACCAACCCCAAAGTGATGTGGAAAAATTAGGATGCAATGTAGCAGTTGAGCATAAAACCACATAACATTCTTATTTTGCCACCAATTTTATCCATTTTATCAACTTTTGACCAAAATTATCTATTCCACCTCAAAACCAATGCAACGATATTATAGACTACAAATTTTTAAGTCCAACTACACATTGCATTTTTATTGTCATAACACTTTAGAGCGACATAACAGAGAAATCAAGGAGAGTACGCACATTCCTAATCAAACTCAATGCAAAGATTTTCTAGACTTCTCTTCAGATTTTTTAAGCCCAACTACACATTGCATTTTTATTGTCATAATACTTTAGAGCGAACATAACAGATAAATCAAGTAGAGTACGCACATTCCTCCTCAAAATCAATGCAAAATTTTCTAGACTTCTCTTCACAGATTTTTTAAGCTACTAAATTAAAACCATATTTTGTCACTTACATTGCATCCTTTTGTGGTCTAGAAATAATTCCGTTGTATTTGAGAAGAAATGGAGATAATTTTGAATCGTGTTATGTTCGTCCCATATATGGTGGCCAATATATGAATGCAATTTAAAATTTTTTTTTTAGTTCGTGGTAATCTGAATCTGCAAAATATCTACCTTTTTAGGAAAATAAATGATCCTAAATCAAGTGCCAGGAATATTAAATCAACCACAATAACACATTTTGAATATTAAGAAAATGTTATGTTATCTTTTAAAAACATTTATTTACTTTCTCAAATTGCAATTCTTGTAGCTATAATAAACTAACCTCAATTCCTGATGACTTATTCGCTGACATGCCATTACTTCAAACAGTTGGATTGAGAGAAAATCAACTCTCGACTATTCCTGCTCCTGCATTTGAAGGCAGCACTTCTAAATTGGAATTCCTGATGCTGGAAGGTAATTTATGGGTTTGAATATTTGTTTTTAAGAAATTTGAGATATATATATAAATTTATAATTAATATAATAAACATTTGAAAATTTATATTGATAACTAATGATATTATCAGAATTATAAATAAAAATTTATTTGTGTCATTTGTATCATAGTTATTCTTCGATAAAGCCTCTTTTAGGTTATTCAGTACTAAATGAGTTCTATTCTTTTAGTATGCTTATACAGTATTCGTTATATTAGTAGGCATTAGTATACTTTCTTTATTCTTTAAGTATACAATACTGTCTCTGTATTCTTAAATTGCCTCTCGGGTGATTTCTTGCGGTTACGATATGAAAAAATCATTAGCTTAAGTTTACATATCAATGTATTTTATGTTATATTACATCCATATGTTGTCCTTGTAACAAGAAAACAACATCTCATTAATCAGATATTGATGGAATCATGATAGAAGATCGGGTTCCAATTCAAAATGTCCATTATTAAGGCAAATATATAAATGTTTTATAAATCTATTTTTAGTATTTATCCTGAACATTTTTTATTACTATAAGATACGGTTTAAATTTCTTAAAGAGGGTGAGAAAATCGTGATAGAAAAATATTTGACATTTAGAGCTATAAACCATGTCCAACATTTTAAAGTAGCTCTTCTAAACAGGCTTTTAATATTATCCCTAATTTAATTCTTGAGTGTTTGTTGCATTAATTGCCGTTTGTGTTTTAATTCGTATTTTTTATTGCAGGAAACCCCATAATATGCGACTGCAGAATTATGTGGCTTGTAAGAAGTAAGTTTTCTGCGGTGAGTGGGGTTTGTGATTCACCTAAGCCACTTGAAGGAAAAGAAATCAAGACACTTACTGCTAGAGATATGATGTGCCCTGAACCGTAAAACATGGCAGGTTTATCGGAATAATCATTCATATGATTAAAATATTGAATCCTTAATAAAAACTAAATTGAAAAAATGCTTAATTTTTCATTCCAGAGTACATGCAAATTTTGCACATTACTTAGAAATAGTAATCTTGTTTAAAACTTTTAAGATTTTTTTTTTCATTTTTTGTTATTTCTATAAAACGTAAAATATTTTATTAAAAATCTTTGGCTTAAAAAACTTACTCATATAATATCTCATAAAAGTTGATATTTTATCAATTTTATGTAATTTACAACAAATTCAGTATTTGTATTCTGTAAATAATCGAGTGATATCAATTAGAATTATGGACAAATATTTATTCCCACTCAATACAGAACATTGAACCAAAATAATTCCTGTTTTCATGCAAATTTTAAAGTACTTTAACATGGGGGTACGAAAAGTGAATTTTAGCAACACTAGTAATAAAGATTTTTACAAATGTTTCTGAAGGATAATGAAGTAAATAAAAGAGCCCAGATGCCTCTGTAATCAATTTTCTTACGAAAAGCGGAGTAAATGAAATTTGTATTAAATACAACAGTTTTCAGGCATTACATATAATTCAATTTATTGTTTTGAAATTAAAGATTGAAATATATGATAACATTCAATTCGTAGTAATGCAAAAATCTCCATTAAGTATCTTAATAAATTAAATTCCTCAAATGATTTTTTCAACTAATTGTACACAATTTTTTACCATTTCAAACAACAATCCAGAGACTCCTACTTTCATATATCTACCTCATGCTCTTTCTATAATTTTTCTGGCAACTTCATCACAACTGAGAAAACGGCATTTCTGATATTGTCATATTTCATCAATGGCAGTGGTTCACAAAATTTATGAAGTCGGGCAAATTTAAAATCCTGCAAATAATTGTAGGAGGACAATATACAAAGTTTGGTGGAATACATTCGAATAATTACGTCAAACCCAATTGGGTTCATTATCGTCAGGGTCGCCAATATATCATTAAAAAAGCAACAACAAAAAAAAAAAATTACTTGTTTGATATAAAAAATGTTTTTGAATGGAAAAACTACCGAAAAATATAGCAATTATATTTATTTTTACATTTGGACTTAATTTAATTCTTTGTAATTGGACTTTGCATTCTTTTGTAAAGATCCAAAGATAGGGATAGTAAGTGATATAGTTGAACTTTAAGTACAAGAGCATACATCTTAAATGGTATTCATGTAATAAGGATCGACAATTATTATTAAAAGATGTGTCAAGAAATACATAAAAATGTGAAATTTATTGCAAATTGAAACTGAAATTAATTTATTTTTGTAAATTCACAAAATTAATTTGTTTGCGTTTATTAATTACCATTGAAATTTGGTAAAAATTGTATTAGACAATACATCTCAGGACTAGTACAGGGAGCACTCGGAAATCATCAAGGGTGCGCCAGTGCACTTTGGCGTATCACTTAAGAATAATTGATCAATGACCACTCTTTGGCACTCAAGATACAAACAAAAAAACATTCGTTTTATTTCATCTAATGTGCGCTACTTTAACAAACAATTCAATATTTCAATTCAGCAATTCAATTTTTTTGCATGCAGAACTCACTGTACATTACGCTATGTTATGTAATATTGAGCAATTTTTCCACTTTAGTGTAATTTCATTTTGATATAGAGATAATTAAAATAATAATAAAAAATATACAAAAAGGTAATAGAAATGTGACAAAGGGAGATTAATAATATGTGAAGAATGATACAATAGATACAATAGAATAAAAATTAAAGAATACATATTACAAAAATATAATAATAAAAGAATAAAAATACCATAAAGTATGATGATGAGCATTTTATGTACTTATAATTTGAATACAAGCATTTTATTAACAATAATTTTTAATATTCATATAGTACTTCAAATTATCTATAATTTATAAAGGAAAATTCGGATTTAAACAATGAACTATTAAAGTGATTTATATTTCAAATTTTCTTGTTTTGCTTCCAATAAAATATTCATTTTCAATAATTCACATTTTTATATTAATTGAGTTGAAAAGATTATTTTTTTTACAGTTAATACTTTTAAGTTATTCCTTAAACTCAAAAAAGAAAGAAAATATGCAAACCGAAAATTTAGTTTTACTTATTTTATATTAATAATAAGAAACCCATATGCTAAAAAAGCACCCGAAATTGTGAGAATCAATCCCCTGTCTATATACATTAAACCCCTATATACATTAATCCCCTATCTATATACATTAATACATTAATGTCTATATACAAAGTTACAAATAACAAAAAATATATATATAGCAGAATAATAATACCTTAAATTACGATGATACGATCAGAGATAATAACAAAATAATAATTATTTATATTGGTAAATCTTAAATAATTTAAAATAAATTCCTTCATTTTTATCAAAGAATTCAAGCATTTTATTAACAGTATACTCTTTTAATAATCATATAATACCTTAAATTATCTACATTTTATAAAGAACATTAATAGGATTTAAACAATGAAATATTTAAGTATTTTGTATTTGAAATTTTCGTATTTTGTTTCCAATAAAATATTCATATTTCCTTCAAAATTCACATTTTAATATTAATTGAATTAAAAAGATAAGATATTTTTTATATGTTTAAAACTTAAACTGAAAAAAAAAAGAAAATATGCAAACCGAAATTCTAAATTTACTTATTTTATATTAATAATAAGGAGTCCATATGTTAAAAAAGCACCCGAAATTGTAAGAATCAGGCCCCTGTCTATATACATTAAACCTCCAATAGACATGTATATTACTTCTTGCTTCTCTACCCTTTGTAACAAAAATAATGTTTCTTTATTTTGCCGAGGAAATGCGTTAAAATTATTGATGAGAAATCCAACTGTATCTTTTATATCCAACAAAACCTCGGACACCTTAGAACAGCAAAACGTCATAGTGGTTATGATGCCGCAATAAAAAATAAAATTTGTCAAAGAAAAATTAAATAAATCCAATGATATTTCTTCATAAAGATAGAAACTTGACAAAGTACTAAATAAACAGAAAAGACACATTGTGTACAATGTTAACAATGGAATTAAAAGAGCGTTTTTAATTCTTTCACAATAGCAATGTAGTGAAAATATTCTCTTATGAATTTATGAACTGTATAAGTTTCAGTATTATGTTGAATTTCTTGTATTCTGTTTTTGAACTGCAATAACATAGCTTCACATTTTTTCATGAAAAACACATTAAAAAGGTACAGAATTCCGAATTCACAATGAAAATTGTATAATGAGAACAAAAAAAGTAAAGGTGCAAAATTCGACCAGATATTGTTTTGAAAGTAAAATTTTGAAAAGTTATTATAAAACGATATAAATATGCAATGGTACATAAAATTAGCATTAGAATTAATATGAAGAAATAATTAATTGATAATATTTTTATACGTTTGCTGTAATGATAGTCATTGCTTTTATAAATATTTCCCATTATATTCCGTAGAGTTTTCTGTTTCATTTTTAATGAATACCACCAACAAATTGATAAATATACTTGAAACACATTTGATATTATCGACTTAATATGAAACTGCTCTTTACTTGGGTCCAGCAATTCATAGATAAAAAATAATGTTAATGTAACTATGGATATATGTAGAAAAATAACATAAATATATGAAACGAATTTAGATTTCCATTTCAGTGGATTTTTTCGTATATTAATACCACATAAATATGAAACTGTTAGCATTAAATGAGTTGAAAGATAAGGATTCATTTTTGCTCAACAAAACAGAATTTCAAAAACAGAAGTATTCCATTAAATAAGTTTTATATCCAAAAGCAATTTCTTCACAACTATCTCATTCCAGAATTGTGATCAAAATAATCTTAAATTCCACATGATCGCTTTTCTTGCATTGTGATACATTTTAATTATTTTTAAACTCCTTTTTACTATATTCTCAATACAATGTTTAATGCATATAATATATTTAGAATTATAATACAAGTTGTACGTATGCATACGTACGAATGTACAGTTGTAAGTGCGACATATCAAATGTTGCTCCAAATTATGAAACTTTTTAAAAATTCATAAATTCTTTCCATTATAAAATAGCATGAAATATATTCTAATTCAAGCATTTGTTTTATTCTTATTATGCTTCTAATGTTTAATTAAATATTCATGAGATTGAATAACATGTTTCGTGCACAAGATGAAGCCATTATATTCCTTCAAAATTAGATCTAGGTCCTTTTATTGCAAAAAAGGCAGTGGAATATTTATTTTGCATTGTAACGTTTTCAATTATGTAATCAGTTACATTCAATTCAACCATTCAATTTGACTTATTTTAGTAAAAATAATAAATAAAAAATTTTATGTTCGAACGTAAATTAAAAACACTAAAGATTGTGTTGATGGATAAAAAGTCATGGAAAAATAATCATTTATATGTTTGGTCTTAATAAAAGAATTCATTATTTTGAGTTATTATTTAGCTGAAATCATTATTTATTTATTAAAATTTAGCAATGTATTTTGCACAAAAAATTATAAATGTAATGTAAAAAAGAATATTCCATTCAGAATGGTAAAATATCTTAAAATTTGCCGTAACTGAAAAGCAATTGATATTTTTAAAAAAAAAGTATATTTGTTTATGACTTTCTTTTTTCAATTAAATGAAAAATAAATCTCTTTGACAGACAAAAATGTATTATGAATTGTTATAATTTTTTTTATTCGTAATAAAATAAAAGTCTTTATCTCTATTGAATGATAAAGTTTCAATGTTAATTAACTATTCATATATGCTAATATTACTGTTAATGTATCTCTAATATATTTTAATATCTGTAACATTAAAAATTTTATTGCGCGATAAGAATTAATTTGATTTAACTTTGGTAATTATCATAACAAAAATTAAAATAATGTATTTATGAAATATTATTTCGTTTTTTTTTTTTTTTTTTTTTATACTCTATCTCGAAATTGTGTTAAATAAACTTTTAATCACATTTAAAATATATTAATCAGAAAGGTAGATTTTATGATAAAATATATTCGCAATTTTCTATAGTATTTAAAACATTT
>BPLQ01011846.1:0-27873 GCA_021605075.1 Caerostris darwini
TGACTTTGGCTCTGTGACGCTCTTACAGTAATAGAAGACCGGGACCTGCGGCTTAAAGTGGATTCCGAACCACTACAAACATCCATGGCACCGCCGGGATTCGAACCCGAAACCTGTGACACCGAGCGCCAGAGCGCTAGACACTCGGCCATTCAGGTCCCAAATTTGCCAACGGCACGCGGTATTCCCAGGTGGTCACCCACCCAAGTACTGACCGCGCCCAATGATGCTTAACTTCGGTGATCTAACGAGAACCGGTATATTCAGCATGGTACGGCCGTTGGCTCAAATATTTGTAAGCAATATTAATACAATATGACATATAACTATTCGTAAAGATTTTAGAAATTAATTAGAGGTATATTATATGGTTAAACACATAAATATTAAATTTCGAATTTCAATACTTCTCGAATACACAAATATCCATACTACAATTAAAATTGAAATACTTGTTTTCATACAGATTTTTTTTAAATATTCTGAATACTCGACAACTATACAAATAGTAGTCGAGAAATCAGAATATATTTTATATAAGTGTCATATTATTTATATTTTAATTTAATTAACTAATTAAAAACTTAATTTAATTACAATTTTTTACTAAATTTTTTTTAAGTTAAAAATATTTAGAAATTTAGTTTTTTTGTAAATAATTTAATAATTTAAAAATTTAATAAATAATTAAATAAAATAAAAAGTTAATATTATAATTAATAATAATAAAAATTATTATTATTATTGTTAATAAAATTTAGTTAAATATTTTTAACAAAATTTTTATAAGTTGAAAAAATTCAGAAATTTATTCAGGTATTATTCAGGTTTTTTGTAAACAATTTAATAAATATTTAAATTAATTTTGTAATTGACTTAAAATGAGTTTTTAAATAATTAGGGTAAATGGATTTCACTTAAGCAAAATGTTTTCAATTATATTTAAATTCGAAATATGTTTGTTATAATAATTTTTGCTAAAAAAAGTACTCTAACGAAAACAATACTTACATTTAAAACCTGCATTGTTCTGTATTTGATTAGAACTGTGTAGATACAATGTATGCTGACTTGTTTACTGGAACTCATATATATATTTCTGAAATTATGCAGATGGTTTGTCATACAATTTGTATGCATCAATTTAAGCTGCTACAAACCTTAAAAGATTAATACAAATCTTACATTCTTGCAATTATGTAGTAAGATTACATCTGTGAGATGCTTGAAAGATTAACTCTGAACCCACTGATGCATTACTTACAAGGTATTTTTTGTGTAGTGAGATACAGAATTGCGAAAATCTGATTGCGCAGTTCTGAAGAACTGTCTTACTTCAGTAAATTGCATGAAAGGTTTATTTGTAAATATTGTAATACATGCATTGTTTTGTTTCAGCTATTTTATTCTAAATAGAAAGCATATATTTGATGGCTCAATGATAATAGGGAGTAAACTAAGTATATTCTTAATTCTCAGCTAACAAAAAGAAAGTTTAAAGAATTTATTTTATTAGTGTTAAAGCAATTTTATTTTCTGTAGAATTAGGACTGAACTCAGTGGTATTAAACTAATTAGAAAAATAAAGTCTTAAATTAATATGCCCTAAAACTATGTCCTATGGGGAAAACACATTATTTTTTTTTTTTTAATTTTTTTTACGATATTTGTATAATCATCATTTACATGGACATGAGATATTTTCTAATAAATTTCAAATATTTATGTTTTCTATAATAATATTCCGCCGATAATTTAAGTATTAAAACTATTTTGATTGTATATCTTCATAATAAAAAGGATTTATAATGCATTTAATATTTGTAGTTTTAGAAAGTTCAAATTTCGATGTTACTACATGAAATGTAATCGACAAATATCAGTATAACATAATGAAAGTTGAAATATTTTTTCAAATAGATTAAAAAAAATATTCTGTTGGCTTTACCACTATTTGTATGTGCTTCATAATGATTTAAAAAATTTTTAATACAAATTTTCAAGGTTAAGAAAAAAACTTGTATAAACGTGCCTGAATTGTAAGCAATTTAATATGTGTTTAAAGTAATATTGCAAAAAATTGCTTTTACTTAAAAAGTCTATTGTGTGGTCATATTTTTTCTGAAAAAAATATTTGCAGAAAAAAAAGTTGTTTTTTAAATGTAAGGTTCTGCAGTTGTCATTCGGCATAGAATGAAAGACTTGCAGTAAATTCAGTATTATTCACATCACAAGAATATGCAGCAGAATATTAACACGTCCACATTTCAGTTATTTTCAAGCAGCCGAATTAACGAAAATGAAATATATCAAAATACGAGGTTATCAAATGGCTCTAGATCAAGCACACATAAATTTGTCAAGACCTCTGGCCGCATATACACCTTTCAATTTGATCACGGTCAGCACAAGAACTATGAACACTTTGAAATAATTAAAATCAATCAAAAAATTTCATGCGTTTCCTACACATTGGTTTATTAAAAGCTTTAAAACTTGGTTCAGTTTTTGTAGAAATCAAGTCCAAATGTGATTACTGAAGGACTTTTATTGATTGTCTTTTGAGTAGTCCCACCTGAAGTTATTTATGTTGATACAAATATAGTAGGCTTGGCGTTTTAATGTTGTAATTAAAATGCCAAGCCTGCTATAATCAGCTAATTACTACAACTATCAACTACAATTTTGACATGAGATGTATTTTTGGCAGCCAAACAAACTACGTGGTGGACCGTTAAATCAAACATTTGCTAATGGCTAATACCGAATAGCCTAAAAAAAGTTGGATTCTTGTGTTTGGTTAAAAGTTAGTTAACGCAGATAAGACCTTTTCTCCAGGTTACTGCTTTATTAAAAAGTGTTTATCTTTTTTATGTAATAACACAGGAAAATATTCCTGAAAACTGCAAAATTTAACTGCTTATTTTTCGGATAAAAGTAATGTTAAAGTTGTTTAATCCATCATCAAAGTCTGAATGAAATAAGTATTTAATTTTTGATGTAAAATATAATTATGATAGCACTAATTACTTGATACCAAACAGTGTTCTATAGGAAGATCCTCTTCTATCCTACATAAATGGAGACATTTTTTATTTTATTAATCTTAGAATTTAAGTGAATTCATACATTGGTTTGTAATAAAATAAAAATTGAAAAAAAAAATGGTTTAGTTCTTAGTTAATTCTCTCTAGACATCGTTTTGAAGCTGAAAGAAGATATTTAACCTGAAATCTGAGCAATTACAAATAATTTGAATATAATCTTTATTTTTATATATTATTTTTATTTAAATGAGCTTATTTTAACAAGTAAAGTACTATTCGCAGCTTTATAAGGGATTAATAGTTATTTCCTGTTGGTGTATTAATTTTTTGGTAAAATATGAAGTTGAAACAGATATATCCGGATATATATCTTATTGATAATTATAAGATATGTTGGATTACTTTAAATGTAATATATCCTGCAGTTATAAACCAATATTTATTCAGGACATGCACATTTTTAGTTTGTTAGTAGATGTCGTACATCTTTAATTTAATTATAATAGCAAAATTGGCTTCCATCTAGATAAAATTTTATCTGAATTCATTACATAAAAACATTATTCTACTATGATCTATTGCGTGAAAAATATCAAAAATACGTGATAAAAAAGTGCTTTGTTTTAACTAAAATTGTATCCCACTGAACATAAAAACTTCGCATCTACGTCTTATATATATATATATATAAGACGAAAATTTGCATCGAAAATTTAAAACATTATTCTTCGATGATAATAACACATGATCGATATTCAGACTAAATAAAAAAATGTAATAATGTCTCGGATATAAAATAACAATTAAATTTTAATATTTTTAGTGAATAAATATATGTGAGTAAAATGAATAAAATGTTTCATTTTAAATAAATTTTTTTTATTTTTTTATTTTATGAAAACAAGCTAGAAATTATTTTAACTTTGATTTTTTTAATGTCTTTCAGTAGAGTTTTCAGAAGATTTAACTTCCTCTTTTTTGCAATGAATCCTTTGTTAACAATTTATAGAAACCACAAAAAAGTCTAGTATGTTTGAAATGTAGCAATGATTAAATCTCTAAAATACAAACTTTTGATTAGTAATAGTTGTATCCTGTATTTTTTATTTTACTTTTATTATTCCAATAATTTTTATATTTGATTTCGTTCAAACTTGTGCTTGTAGATATTCTTATATATATATATATATATTTATTTATTTTCGGTAATCACGTTATTGGAATGGAACTGTAAAATTTATGTAGTACTTTGACATTATTTGCCAATTTCTACCGTATGTTTAACTATAGTAATTAAAATGGGTATTAAAATAAATTTAATCTAAAAATCTAAAAATATTATTCTAATTTCTTTAGTCTAAAAATATTATTCTTGACAATATAATAAAATATTAATAATGAGTTCATTAATTACATATTGCATCGAAAATTTAAAACATTATTCTTCGATGATAATAACACATGATCGATATTCAGACTAAATAAAAAAATGTAATAATGTCTCGGATATAAAATAACAATTAAATTTTAATATTTTTAGTGAATAAATATATGTGAGTAAAATGAATAAAATGTTTCATTTTAAATAAATTTTTTTTATTTTTTTATTTTATGAAAACAAGCTAGAAATTATTTTAACTTTGATTTTTTAATGTCTTTCGAGTAGAGTTTTCAGAAGATTTAACTTCCTCTTTTTTGCAATGAATCCTTTGTTAACAATTTATAGAAACCACAAAAAAGTCTAGTATGTTTGAAATGTAGCAATGATTAAATCTCTAAAATACAAACTTTTGATTAGTAATAGTTGTATCCTGTATTTTTTATTTTACTTTTATTATTCCAATAATTTTTATATTTGATTTCGTTCAAACTTGTGCTTGTAGATATTCTTCTTTAAAACTTATAATTGGTTAGTAACTCGACCAACACAAATGCCTGTGAGCTCTTTCTGTGATCTTTCAGGACCTTCATTTCGATTTTTTTGTATATTTTGACATGCTTTCTAAGACAATTGCATTATATCAATAGGTTTGTCCGTTAAAATATGTATTATTTATTTGATAAATTTATTGTAATATTTAATTTTTAAATGTTTATTTCATTTTTTTAAATTATTGGTGCATTGAGAAATTTATTTTAATACTCAATTTAATTAAACAAATTTATTTTAAACTTTTTCAAACGTTTTATTTTAGAGTATCATTATAAAAAGAACAGATTTCAAATGTTACGCATTATTTTTTTTTTATTTTATTTAAAATATGAATCAGAGTAATTCGTCATGATATAAATTTTATTCCTCACGTCCTAATTTAAAAAAAAAAATAATAATTTTTCATGCCAATAAAAATATTAAATTGTAAATGTCAGAAATCTTTAAAACAAACTTTCCTAATTTGTAAAAATGTGGGGTTTTTTTCAAATTAAGATGTAGTATTAAAACTAATAACTTTTTTTTTGTTAGAATTATTATTATTATTTTTTTATATCATGTATAAATTTCAAAGACATCAAAGTAGAAAAATGTTTGTATTACAATTGTACTTATAAACTATCTTACGAAGAAAATTATAAAATTTATTTTTAATTGATGAAAAAATTGAGAATGAGAATTATGCTTGTCCATAAGTTATAACTTATACATTAGCAGTGAAACTTTTTATACATCGGCAATCGTTTTTATTCAGTGAAACGCTTATATTTATTTATGCACACCTTAACATTATATATTGTAAATTGCTGAAGAGAGCTCAAACATATTTAAAGTTTGGTACATGAAAATTGATGTTTAATAACTAAAAATTAATTTAAGTAATTTAGTGATGATTAAATTTATACAAGCTGAATTTAATTGTGTGCAATTAATTTTTTTTTATTTCGGTATCTAAATTCATTCAAAAAATCTTTAAATCTGTACTGTATATTTTTGTGAGGCTTTTATTATCAGTTTCAATATCTTAAAAGGAATATTTCATTTTTAAAGGAAAGTACTGCTCTGTTTATTTTCAAATATAGATATTTTATAATTTTCAGTTAAAAACCATTACACCAATTTATATTAAAATAGCCATCGATTAAATAAATTTTATCATGTTATAATTGTAAGAAATGAAAAATTAAATTTTTGTTTCGAATTGGAAATAATCAAGCATTGTTCATTTTATAATTCACGCAGTGAATATTTGCAGTCATCATATAAGGCGCAGGTTCCCCAATGAGTAAAATATATGATTAAGTTACCAAAAAATATTTTGTTTAATGCAGTCTTGAAAAAACATTGTTTTCCCCAAGATAATGAATTTTATTGTTTGAATTTTTTTATTTTGAAATTATTTTACAAAACAATCCAGAATTTTGTTTGGATGAAACAGATAGACTTGGCATCAAGTTGTAATACTTTTAGATCAGGAGCAGAAAGAAAAAATAATTGAGAAAATAATATTACAAATAAAGTTTTGCCAGATTGCTTCAAAATAGAACATCAGAATGCCATAATTATACACTTCAACTATCAAAGACATGTTAAAACAACTTGCGGAAACCATGAAATCCATCAAATCTTACTAAAGGTGCATTGGATCCCACAACACCTCGGTAGCCAAGAGCAACATCGTTGAACCTACTGTCATAGACATTGTATCCATAATTGTAGCCAAGTCCTGCTGCTTGAACATTGTATGCAGAACCCCTTACATCTCGAACTACAGCTGTTGGAGCAACAGCGCCATAGGAATATGGGACGCTTGAGACCAGAGGCAGAGCTGCATGATATCCGGGGGAAAAAGAGGCCTGAGCCAGACCGATGCATGCTAGGAGTGCCAACAAAAACATCTGAAAAATACAAAAATAATGTTGGTTGTGAATAATTTTGCACGAAAAAAAAAGAAAAAGTTACAAACATTGCATTGAAAAAAACATAAGCTTTCATATGAGTGATTAAAAAGGGCATTATTTAATTAGAATTACATAGATTCTTTATATTACATAGAAGTATGAAAATATTTTCAAAAACATATTCATGTGTTTGAATAGTATATTTGCGACATTTATAAAATTATCATACGTTGATTACACTACTACATAATTTTTTTAAAGCAATTCGATATGCTAAACAAAACTGTAGAGTTATATATTTTGTTTTATAACATTGTTTTACCAAAAAATTCATATGCTTAATATTTTATTAGACATAACTAAATTTTCATTACTATTGCTCACCTAATGTAATTATATAACTTATAATCCAAACAAAGGAAATAATTGTACTAATTCTTGAAATAGATGGAAAAAAAATTTTCATGATTTTTTTATTTAAAAAAAATTTAGTTATTTTTTTAATATATATAAAATTTGATTTTAACATTAATAAAAATGAAGAGGAAAATCTATGCTCAAGGGAACATCGTAAGTAAAAATAAAAAAAAATACCAAAAATAAGAAATAAATGTAGTGTATTATTATTTTTTATATACAACAATCCCGGAGATTATGATTTATAACAGCGAGAATCTTATAAAATGCATTTTATCAAGTAATACTTTAAGGATTATAAATTGAAACATAAAAAAAATCATTTATTTATCAGGAATTTATAATATCATTTTTATTCATTCATTGTAAAATTAATTTGATGGATTTCGAGATTTTTTAATGTTAAAAGAAAGGTGTAATCCTGGTCTCATGTTACTGTAAGAGCACTGTAACATTTAATGAATCATACTCATATATATATATATATATATATATAATAACTTATTTCACTCATCAGTTCATTTGACTAAAATTTTAAATCAGTATATATATATATATATATATGTATATATATATAATAGGGATTAGTGTAGAAACCTAATCTGTTATTTATGTCTTGAATTTGAATATATATACATATATGTGTGTGTGTGTGTGGAGGGGTGTAGCATCATAGATGATTAAACATTCACAGTAAGCAATTAACACGTCAGTAACAGAGGCGTCGTTGTAGCTGGTTCATCGTTCACGAACCATATACTCTACTCTCAGATATCGGAGTTTTGCGCTTCTACTAGGAACATAAGCGCCATCTAGTTATCAGGTGAAGATTTTAGCTAGATGCTGCTGCCATCTAGTAGGAAAGTAAGTATTGAGTGTATGGAATCTAATACCACAGCCTTCACAGTCGGCTATCTTATAAGGGAACCTTCATCGGTGACATCCGAAAAATTGAAGTGGCGTCACCATGGGGTATCGTCATCAAGCAACATAAAGATTGTCGTTGTCATTTACTTGATTAAAAAAAAAGAAAAATTGAAAATCAAAGCGAACAGGCTATTTGTTTAGACTTCAAATAAGCGTCGTTAGTTTACTTTTTTTATCGTCGATGCCGTTCTTCTGCTTATGTCGTTAAAAAGTTACACCAGAAAAAAAAATGGAGAAAAAATTGTTTAATTCTCTAATAAGACTTAATAATTGTTTAATAAGACTCACGAACAAGTTTAGTAGAAAGTCACTGTCGAGGTTGATAAAAATTAAGTGCGTCGCTGTTTAGGAAGTCATAGTCCAGGTTGTAACGTCATCAAGCTTCATTTGTTGACCACTTCATCATGAAGTAAAAACTAGACGACGTTTAATATGTCCCTTCCTCATATGGGTTATTGTAAATTCGTGGGGATATTGTAAAGACAACAAGTACAAGCAGATTAATTACAAAAAATGATGAAAAATGAGAAGTAAATTATTAGGAAAATGAATTAACAGTTTAGAGGCACTGTTTTTTACACCTATTGTTTGCTGGAAAAATTGAAGAAAATTAAGCTTATAAAATTTGCTTACAAAATTCTGGTCCTAGTTCCTTTGTCTAACAGGTGTAATAATTGCTAATGACTTTTTTTTTGTCTGATATTCATCTAGTAGACTGATAATATATGATTGAGAATAAGAAAATAGTTGAATTATGGTCATTTGCTATGGATGATCCTATTGCAAGAAGCGAAAAAATAGGAAGATCATTTGGTTGGTGATGTGGTTTTGGGCAGTTTTGGACACGATGACCATTTTGGCCAAGTTGTGCTGAAGAGTATATAGCGTATATTTATAGAAGCATAAAATTAATAACGATTACATAAAACCAATAAAAATACCATTTCTGTACAAAATTGATAAAAATATTTGATAAAAGTTTTGTTAAAAATTGGCAATTTATTTATCTTACAATAAAAATCAATTAAATTAAAATATATCACTCTGAAATTATCTCTCTCTCACAACGTTCTATAATAATACATTATCAAAAGAACTCTCCGATGACATAAACGCATAGACTAAAGTTTTTTTAGATTCTGATATTGATTCGAATAATGTTGAAAATGACTTTTTAAATAATTTTTTATTAAGTACTGCATCATTGGAATTGTAGTTATTTGAGTTTTTTTAGCTAAATTTGGTAATGAAATAAGTACAATATTGGATTGGATTTTATTTTATCTTAAGCAAATCCAACACCAAGTGCTCCTAATTGATAATCAGCCAACACACCCTGAGCAGAATGATTGCCTTTGGACGACATCGGTACGCAAATAGTAATCGAAATGTTAATCTAAAAGGGAGGGTAGTAACTTATCATTACAGTTTGCAAGTATTAAAATTAAATGTGATTATATAAATTCAGAGAATTTCAAATAATTTTATTGTAGTTGACAGATATACACGATAAAAGTTACTTTATTATGATAATATAATTAATGTAATGTTAAAAATGTTTTTATTGTATGGTTTAACAAAATGTTGATCTTAATAAGAAAAAGAAATTCAAAGAAAATAAACATTTTGAGCAATACATTTATTTTATTGAAATTTACATTTGATCAATAATTAGTTTTCACAAAAAAATAACAATTTGCAAGGAAATTAATTAAAATGTTTATTAAATTAACAAATTCAAACAAGAGGAAATGATTTCTTAAAATTGCATAGAAATTAAAATAAAGTACAGCATCGTTTACTTGTGCAGACCATAAATTCCACCCAATCCTACTAAAGGTGCATTGAGTCCCACGACACCTCGGTAGCCAAGAGTAAAATCATTGAACCTACGGTCGTAGACATTGTATCCATAATTGTAGCCAAGTCCTGCTGAAAAAATATTGGCTGCAGAACCTCTTACATCTCTAACTGCAGCTGCTGGACTAACAAAGCCATAGGGGTAAGGGACGTTGGCCACCAGTGGAACACGGGCAGGAAGGTCGTGTTCAAGCCATGCTTGTGCCACAGTGATACATGCCAGGAGTGCGAAAATAAACACCTATGAATGAGAAAGTATATTATTTATTCAAAGTTCTGAAAAAAATTGAAATTAGCCCTTCAAAAAGTAAATTTAGTGGTAGTACTTTGATACTATACACCTGAAGTTCTCGAGGTAATTTATATTATATTATATTTGGGAAATTATCAAAGATAAATTTGGGTTCATAACTCAATGGAGTAAAATGAATAAAACTTGAATATAGAAATAAAAGAAATGTGTAAATAATTTAGTTTAGCGAAATATTTTATTTAATTAATAACGATATTTTATATGTCAAGGTTTATGTTGTTATATATTAGAGGTAATTTTTGCATATAAATATGCATAATTACTATTAAGAGTAATTTTAATTAAGTTTTTATTAATTATAATTTTAAAATCATACACATAACTATTTAACTTCCTCTAATTAAGGATGATATTTAAGCATTACATAATTTATAATGAATGAGGTCAATAACATACTTAAGTGAATGCATATAATTTCCCTTGATAGCACAAAAAACTAATTATTTCACAATGGCGGATGAACAGATGCTTTGTTAAAAGCTCAATTTGAAATTTTAGAGAAAGGTTTCTTTAAAAATATTTCAATATAAATATCATAGTAATTCTATAACTTAAAAAGAAAATGTGAAATTAAATTGAAATACATAATTAGGTACATTATTTTTTTTTTTACTGAAATTTATTATTTTGGTAAAGAAACGCTATTAACGGAAAAATACTTACCTTCATGGTTGGATATTTTGTTAGACGTTTGGTTAGGAAAAGAAGTGGATAGTGATTCAGAATGGTTGGCTACTTCTATTTATATGTTTAAAATTATACAGCTGATTTGATACACATATATGTTTATTCTACATATTTTGAATTCTCTCCCATTGTTAAAGAGTTATTTTTGATTATTTTAAGCGATTAAAACACACAACACTCATACAATGGATGTATTAAGAAACTATTTTTGTATATCGAGAAATAAAATCAAAACTTTTTTTTAATCAGACATATTTTAATATATTTCACGGTGTACTAAGTAATGTAAACGTAATCAGTAAGGTGCAGCTCATTTCTGTTATTTTACTTTATTAAATGAATATATGTTATGGAATTTATTCATTGGAAAATTTCAAAGCAATAAACAGTACTTATGTTAATCATCTGCAACTGAAGTGTGAAATTTCTAATCATACAGCATTTTCTATATCCAGGATTCATAGTCCCATCTGTATTAATAGATCCCCCATTCTGTCATCAATTTCGTCATTAAGATATTTGTTTTAAATTAATGACATTGATTTATAATCAGATAAATTATTTTTTGCTCAATATCCAAATTCTTTTAATAATATTTAGGTCAGATAATAGTTTGCTATTTTGAAAATATCACAGTTTAAACTAATTTTATTTTTAATAAATATTAATAAATTAGTTGTATTCTATTATTCGTCTTTTAATATGTTTGAAGAATTTGACCATTTTTTTAATTATAATTTGTTGCTTAACTATAATTGTAAATCGTAACTGTAATTGCGTAAATTGTATTCTTTTTACACAGTTTATCAGCCATATTTCTTTGACTAGAAGTAATACAATTAATATACGTTATATTTAAAATCATTTTTATGCTATTTATTCATAATACAGCTATACGTAATTGTTCATTCTGTGTACGCATGGCATATTACATTGTGTCTAGCTACAGTTTACTATTATTTCAAAATTCAGATACATTTAATTTTAAATTTAATTATAAAAGTAAAAAAAAAAAATACTGATTTTGCTTAAACGAACGTAATAATCTTAGACTAATCAAATAAGCATTTTTTCCTTTTCTATTTAAGCTCAAATTTTATTTTAAATTTTAAAATTTTACATGAATTATTTATTCTTACTACAATACATTTAAAATAAACAATATTTCAATTAAAGTGTTAAACAACTATATTATTATTTCAAGAAATGTATTGAACATAGATACAATTTTTTTCATAAAAAAATTCAGTGCTGTTAGGATTTTAAAAATTTGATAAATATCAAATATTGTCTTTCAAAATAATACGAAATATATTAGAAAGTACATAACATTATTGAAATGGCGAGCAAAAAAATAAATTAAATAATTTACAATTCTAATCCTCTTTCAAAATTTCATATAAATTTAATCATTAAATTTATTATGATATTATAAATATGCCACCCTTAAAGACACTCTGTTAAGATATAACGATTAAAAAAGTACACCGCAGTTTAATATAATGATTATATTTGTCATTCGTCTGCTGTCATAATAAAAGTTATTTGAAGTTATTAACAGTTAAAGTAACTGTTAATAACTTCACATAATTGAATAGTTAGGGAAATGCAGTTCTTAACCAAAAGTTTTTTACGAACTGATTTAGCATGATAAAATAATGATATTTTATCTGATAAAACTTTGAAGTTATAGGCATAATAAATTGACATTTACATTAATAAATTGAACACTTTACTTAATGGAAGAGATTTCGTGTTCTAATCAATATTTTTTTTAAATTTTTGTATAAGTAATAATATTTTTTTTCAAAAAATAAAAACATAATTTTTTTAACATTTTGGTAATAGTTTTAAAAAATACTATTAAATATTAAATATCGTTATGAAAAAATGAATTACAACATAATAAAATTTTATGACTTTGGATTTCTAGTGTCGTGAACCTTAAGATGTATTTATTATTATTTTTTAAACTATTATGAAAGGTTTTTGAGATATTCAAGAAAATTTGAATTTGGAAGCAATATCCAAATGCAAAAAATAATTTTTATGGTTGCTTTTTTTTGTGGAAACGAATTAACAGTGATCTCGCTCGCGCAATTTGGGAAAGCGGAAAGTTAACAAAGAAACGAATTAAATTCAAAATTAAATTTAATTTGCTTTTTAAATTCAAATTTTTAATTTTTTTAATTTAAGATTTTCGTTATTTAACCAGAAAAACTCTTTTAAAACCCGTTATTTATTAACCTTTTTTTTCAAATTTTGAAATATTTATGATATTTTATAAAAATGATTAATTTTATTTTATTATATTATTTTTTTATTATATTTAGTTTATTTTATTCAAAACATAAATAATATTAACTATCTATATTTCATGTTTTAAATAAATATTTAAATATAAATTAATTATTTGCTTTACAAATTTTTTAAGTTTTTGAAAAAGCTTAAAAAATTGCCTTTTCAAAACAACGAAACATAATACTTTTGTTATTTATGTATAGAAACCACATTTATATCATTCGCGTGTAGTACTTACATTTTTTTTTTCCAATGCATCTGGCAAACACTTAGACAGCTTGGTCTTGGATGCCTTAAGGCAAGCACTGCACAGACGTACTCAGTTTGCATTACCCAGGGGGCGCGTGTAGCTTGAAGATACGGACGCGGAGTAACAATGCCCCCCGCAACGCTCTACGATCCTATTAGGACCGGGACCTACGGTTTAAAGTGGATTCCGAACCACTACAAACATCCATGGCACCGCCGGGACTCGAACCCGATACCTGTGGTAATGAGCGTCACTCGGCCATTCAGGCCCCATGTAGTACTTACATCGTTTAAAGAATTTTTGTAGGAAAATATATTGTGGTAAGAATTATATAGTTGAGAATTATTTTGTTAGAGAATTATATATTTATAGTAGGTGCTTAGCATTTTATGAAATTAAATAGATTTCACTGACCTAAAATAAAATATTATACATCATAGTTTATATACTATACTTCAAAAAAATAGAATAAAAAAAGTTGTTTTTTTTTCTTGCTAACTTAAAATAACGCAATTACATATTTGACATATAAAATGAAATAAATGTAGAATTTGCTCAATGCGCCTACGCTATGTGAGAATATTGGTATAGTTTCTAAGCAATTGACTCCTGTATAAATCAGTACAAATTAAGAACAAAATCAGACATTTTTAAGACTTGTTTTTTTAAAACATTTGTCATTAGAAATAATCAAATAAAGAGATTTCCTTGCTATTGAAATGTAGCAATAAAACATCATTCTATTAGGGAAAGATTAAAATTATAATATTCATTTTTCGTTCCTCAGTTTTGAAATGACAATTTTTTCAGGTTTTTTAAAAAACTTTTCAAAATAAATCATTGGTCTAAATTGCAAACTTTCAATTAGTCCTATCTGCATGATAATTTCATTATTTATGCAAAACTTGCTAAATTCTATTATACATTGGATTTATATGCATACATACATATTTGAAATCGTTTGAAAATGAGAAATCTAAAGATTAACAAGTCCAGTACGGGTTAGAAATTCAGCAAGCGTAGATAAAGTGGAAGCATATGCTATCAGACATGGTGAAGAAACGTTGCAACTAAACAGAAAATGTGTTGTGTTCAACATTCGGCAATTTTAACTCAAATCCTTTTTAGGTTACATTTCAGACTTTCTGAGATATTCAGATATATAGTGAATTTTTAAACCTTTTTTTATTTATTTTAAGTATTTCATCTTTCTAATTGTAGAGAATTTTGAGTTTTTTTAGCTAAATTTGGATTTGAATTATATACGATATTCGGTATTATATTATTGAAACTTAGACAGATCCAGAACCAAGTGCCTGATAAATGACATCGTATGATAACCTGATAAACGACATGATAAATGATAATGATTTGGGGCCATTCTTCTGAAAACAGCAATCGCAATTTATTCAAAACAAGTGATTAAAAAAACATTTTTTTAAGTTAATTCTTACTTTTTTTTCACTTTATTAAGTCCTTTATAAATAATTTTCATTCATTTTTTTAAATTTATCTGGCGCCTTCTATTGGTAGATACGTGCAACTTAAATCTAAAAAAAAAATTTAATTTAATTAATTAAATTTAATGAATGAATTAATATTTGAAAAAAACTGTATTAACGCCAAGTGTCCTCCACTAAAAGTTAAAAAGAAATGTATTTGAACTTGAGTGGGTGAATAAAATGTATTTTATTAACGATTGAAAATTTGAACAAGATATATATATAGGGAGAGTGTGACTTAATAGAACGAATTGGAAAAATGGAAATTTCTTCTCAGATAGAGGAAGTAAATATTACTGACGAATGAATTATAGAAAGTATGGCACACAAACGTATAAGTGATATAAAATATTTGATAAATATATTTCAGAGAATGAAATGTATTCTATAACGAACTGAGAGAAGACGACGTATTGAATGAACGAGATAAAATAGAAGGTATTAAATAAGTAAGAAATACAATTTTCTGTTTTGATTTAAATAAGCACATTTTATGCTTCACTTCTTTAGTTGCTTTGAAGATTATTAAGTTAAGTATTGTATATTTCGCAATGGGATTTCATTAGTTATCAATAGATCCTCCATTTGTAGTAAGAATTTGATAGCTTCTACATTCAACCATGTTCCAGTTGACGCAGAAAAATGTTTAATTGAAAAAACTATGCAAATGTATAAGTAATTTTTTGAGAATTGAATAATTTACCGATAATTCAAAATTTTAAAATTTCTGATATTTTATATATATTTTCTATTATTTTATTGTATTTTTTCTATTAAAGAAAATTGGAACTACAGTTTGAGAAGAAACATTCTCAATCCTTAACTTTTTATATGCATTATTGAAGACCATTCAAATATGGAAAAAACATATAAAAAAATTCAAGTCGGATAATCGTGGTTTAATAACAGAAAATTATAGTAATTGTTAGTAAGCTCAACAAATTTCTTAATATTATTTACTGAAGATTTTACTTCAAAGCAATTAGTTTGACTTATTCATTTTGGCCTTATTGATGTAAGCACATTTCATTGTCCCATGTTGTCTTAACAGACTCGCAATTTCTTTTATTTTTCTAATAATTATTTTATGTGATTTTGCTACTTTAAAAAATTAAAAATTAAGAATACTAAATTTACTTTAGAATGAAAAACTATCCAACTTGTATTATAATGTACTTATTATTACAGTTTGTAAAGATTTAAAGTAAATTAGATTATACAACTATCTGTATAAATGAGATTATACAAACAACTTTGTCATGTACTCATTGTTTTTTTATGTGATTTAGTTGCTGTACGATAGAAATATTTAAAAAAAATAACAAATGATAAATATTCTCCGAATGAAAAAAAAAATCAAATTTAATTTATATACTTATTATTAACATTAAAAATATTTAAAGTAAATGTGATTATAAAATTCAAGGAATTTTCAATAATTTTATTGTAGCTGAAATTTATACAAGTTACAAGTTGATTAACCGTGGTTTAAATACAATTAATTGAATGGTAAAAATGTTCTTACTGTAATGTTAATCAAAATGTTGATCTTAATAAGAAAAAAAAATTCAAACAAAGAAATAGTTTGAGAATCAAACTTATTTTATTGAAATTCACATTTCATCAGTGATAACTGCACAAACAAATTAAAATTTGCAAGGGAATCAATTAAAATGTTTATTATCAAATTCAAACAAGAGAAAATTGTTTCTTAAAATTGCATAGAAATTAAAGGAATTACAAAATCAGACTAACTGCAAACAATAAGGTAGTTAGTATTAGAAATCATGCTGGTAAATGATATCGATGTACACCATCGTTTACTTGCGGATACCATAAACTCCACCAAAACCTACTAAAGGTGCATTCAATCCACGAATTCCACCCAATCCTACTAAAGGTGCATTGAGTCCCACAACACCTCGGTAGCCAAGAGCAACATCGTTGAACCTACGGTCATAGACATTATATCCATAATTGTAGCCAAGTCCTGCCGAGTAAACATTGGCTGCAGAACCTCTTACGTCTCTAACTACAGGTGCTGGAGCAACAACGCCGTAGGGGTAAGGGACGTTGGACACCAGTGGAACAGGGGCAGGAAGGTCGTGCTCAAGCCATGCATGAGCCACAGCGATACATGCCAGAGTTACAAAAATAAACACCTAAATAGAGAAAGTATATTACTTAGTCAGAGTTCTGCTAAAAAATAGATCATTATTCCATTAAAAGATAATTTTAAAATGTATTATTACTTAAATTATAAATTATTTTGCTGCTGTACATCAGTAGATTTTGTGTGCCTTTATATATTATATTACTGATATTTATAAATATAATTTCCTAAAATTATGCATAAAAATATTTAAAATTTGAATAGTAAAATACTTAAAATTTTTGAAATAAATGAGTTTTCTTAAATATTTTAATGGGGTAACATTTTATTTAATTAATTGTAACATTTTAAATTTCAAGGCTTATGTTATTAAATATTAGAGATGATTGTTGCATATACATATGCATAATTAGTAATATATTAGTACTTTTTTAAAAATTTTAATTCGGTATTTAGTATATTTTCAATAAAATTAAAACGTTAGTGAAATTAAAATCATATATGTAGCTATTTACCTCCCTCTAATGAAAGATGAAATATGCTAAAATTCACTTTATTTTAGAGTAAGAGAAGCATTAAAAATATTTTAATGCACGTATCAATGTAGTTCTATATCTTAAAAAAAGTGTGAAATTAAATTAAATACTTAATTAGGTAATGAATTAAGAAAATTACTTTCTTTTTACTAAAATTAATTTTTGTGGCAAGGAAACTCTGCTAACTGAAAAATTCTTACCTTCATAGTTGGATATTTAGTTAGACGTTTGGTCAAGAAAACAAGTGGATGGTGATTCAGAATAGTGTGCTACTGCTATTTATATGTCTAAAATTATACAGCTGATTTGACACACATATATGTTTATTCTACATAGTTTGAATTCTCTTCCATTGTTAAAATGTTTTTGATTATTTTAAGCGATTAAAACACCCAGCCCGCATACAATAGATGTATTAAGAAATTATTTCTGTATATCGAGAAATAAAATCAAAACTATTTTTAACCAGACATATTTTAATAAATTTCACGGTGTACTAATTAATGTAAACATTATCAGTAAGGTACATCTGCTTTCTGTTATTTTACTTTAATAAATGATGATATGCTATTGAAATTATTCATTAGAAAATTTCAAAACAATAAACAAAACTTATGCTAAACATCTACAAGTGAAGTGTGAAATTTCTTATTATATATCATTTTCTATATCCAGAATTCCTAGGCATCGGCTGTAATATATTTCGTAATTAAGATATTATTTTTAAATAAATGACATTGATTTATAATCATATAAATTATTTGTCTCTCAATATACAAATTCTTTTGAAAATATTTAGGTCAGAATGGTAGATAATATTAAGCAAAGAGTAATATTTTGAAAATATCACAGTTTAAGCCAATTTTATTTTAAATAAATACTAATAGATTAGTTGTAGTCTATGATTCCTCTTTTAATAGGGTTTAAAGAATTTGAGCAATGTTTTATTGCTTTATTTGAATTTCTTCAATTGTGTTCTATTTCCACAATATATCGGCGATATATCTTTGTCTGAAAATAATATAAATTATTTATATTTATTTCTCAAAATTATGATGCGCTTAACATCATTTATTTAAAAATGTATTTATGTTATTTATTCATTATATAACTATACATAATTTTCCATTACTTTTATGCAAGATATATTATTGTTTTTTTTTTTTTTTGCTTTTGTGTGTGTGTGTCAAGTAGCAATTTTCTATTATTTTGAAAATTGGATATATATAAGTTTAAATTTAATTCTAAAAAAAATTGATTTTTCTAATGTATAGTATGCATTCAACTTAGATTAAAATATAAGCCATAATGCTATATAGTATGCTTATGCGCAAAGATTAAATATAAGCCATATAAACATTATTTTCAACATTTAAATTATAAATGAATGATTTATTTTTTACTGCAAAACATGCTAAATAATCAATATTTCATTTAAACAACATAATTAATGTAAAGATAGCATGCCTACACAAAATTCAAATTATAATTAGATATTTTTGTGTTAAAGTGCTGAACAACTATATTATTATTTCAAGAAATATATTGAAAATTGATACGATGTTTTTTTCATAAAAATGTTCAGTGCTGAAAATTTTAAAAATTTTAAAATATGCTAAGAATAAAAAAAACAAATATTGTGTTTGAAATTAATACGAAATATGTTAAAAAGTACATCCATTATTGAAATGTTAAGAATTTTTTTTTTTTTTTAATTTAAATTTTTTTTTCCAGATTTTGTTTTATTTTTTATTTATTTCTTTTTCTTTTGAAAAAAAAATATTATGACTGGAAAAACTTTTTCGAAAGGATATTGATTGACACCAGATTTAGTTCAATGTGCGAAAGTTTAATTCATTACTGTAAAAGTCAATTTATTATGTCTATAGCTACAACGTTTAATCACATAAAATATTATTATTTTATCAAGTTAAATCAATTGCGTTAAATAATTTTGGTTATTAATTGCATTAACATCATTTTCACGACATTAACATTATTTCGTATTATTCCTTTTGTATTATTTCCACGATACACTTATGTGTAATTATTAACAGAGCCACATCGCTTTTAATTTTTTGGCCGTTTATGCATATAATCAGATGAATAGCAAATATTATCACAGTATTAAACTACGGTTAATGCAATGATAATGTGTGTATTGTTATACCTTAATTATAATTTATATTTTTATATTTTAACTGAGTGACCTTAAGTGAAATATATATTTATATATAATATTGTAATGAATTTAATCATTAAATATATGTCAAATTTTAAAGGAAAATCAAAATTAGAAAACAATAAATTTTATTTTTCATTTGCAATTTCAATAATGAATGTACTTGTTAACAATGTTTTGTATAATTTTTAAAGAAAATGATTGTTTGTTATCCTTGGCGTATTTTCGAATTTTTAAAATTTTACATTACTGAACTATTTAATGAAAAAAATTGTATTTATTTTCAATATATTTCTTGAAATAATATTATAGTTGTTTAACACTTTAATACCAAAATATCGAATTATACTCAGAATTTTGTTTGCACATGCTATTTTTAAATTAACTGTGCTATTTAATTGAAATACAGTTTATTTTAATGTAATGTAGCAAGAATAAATTTTTCATTTATCATTTAAAATAAAATATCATCTTCAACTGAGTAGGAAAAATGTTTATTTTTTATTCTAAGTAGTTTACATTTGCATTAGAAATATATATATATATATATTTTTTTATTTTAATAATTAAATCTTAAATTAAATGCTTCCAATTTTTGAAAATGGAAAATTGGCACAAAAAAAACAACAATTTGTCACACATAAACAAAAAAAAATGTTGTTGTTGTTACTTATCCCACTTGTTAGATATCTAATCTAGACCAAACCCACTCACCCGTATGGACTGATGGTTGAAGGGAAAGGAAACAGCTAATACAAAAAAAAAATTACCTATAGATATATAATAATTAATTATAATGTTTTTTTAAATAAATATTATTTAACGCATCTTAATTTTGAGAATTTTAGTTCCAGAAATAATATATAGTAGCAGCATTTTGTGAAAAAAGAATTCAATTTATGAAAAGCAGCTCAAACAATCAATTGGAAATATAAAATTGCTTCCATTCTTCAAATTATATTAAAAGTAAAATCATAGGATAAGACTAATTTGTTAAATTTTATTAAAAATAAAATTATCTTAAACTGTGATATTTTTCAAAATAATTAAAAGATGAAAAATAAAACAAATCTTTGTTTGCAGAAAAAATTCAGCAATGTTTGGAATTAGAAAAATTATGCTTTGTTATAAATAATATTTAAATAATAAATATTAATAAAATTTGAAAATAATTTAGTATTGAAATTAATAATTTCATTTACTCTTAATTAATTAATTTCTTAAAATTCTTAAATTAATAATTTCATTTATTCTTAATTAATTTATTTATTCTTAAAATTCTTAAATTAATAATTTCATTTATACTTAATTAATTAATTTATTCTTAAAACTCATAAATTAATAATTTCATTTAATTTGTTTGATTATCAATCCATATCAATAATTTAAACGAATATCTTAAACATGAAATATGTTATATCCAAAGTCTTTGAATTATGTATATAGGAAATGTTATGTAATAAGAAATTTCACACTTCAGTTGTAGGCGTTTAGCATAAGTGTTGTCTATTGCTTTGATATTTGCGAATGAATGATTTCAATAGTTTGTTATCTTTATAACCGTAAAATAATGGAAAAAATTCGTTTCTCACTGATAATGCTTAAATTAATTATTACACCGTGAAATTTATTAAAATATGTCTGATTAAAAAAAAAACATTGATTTTTATACTCGATATACATAAATAATTTCTTAATACATCAATTGTATAAGTGTTGTGCCTTTTTAATCTTTATCAAAGATAATTTTTTAACAATGGAAGAAAATTTAAAATATGTAGGAAAACATACAGGTGTATCAAATCAGCTGCATAATTTTAGACATATAAATAGCAGTAGCGAACCATTCTGAATCACTAATCTCTGCTTTTCTTGACCAAACGTCTAACTAAATATCCAACCATGAAGGTAAGTATTTTTCCTTTAACATTGTTTACTTACCAAAATTATAAATTAAGTAAAAAAATTTTCTTAATTAATTACATAATTAAATATTTAAATTTAATTTCGCATTTTTGTTTAAGTTGTAGAACTACTATGATATTTATATTAAAATAGTTTTAATAGCTACTTTACTACTACTCTGTAATAAGCTCAATTTGAGTCCTTTTTTAACAAATTATCTGTTCATTGCATCCATTATAAAATAGTCAGTTCCTTGAGATATCAAGGGAATTTTTACACATTCATTTAAAAAAATATGTTATTGATCAAATTAAATATAAATTTTATAATTCTTAAATATCATCTTTAATTAGATTAAGTAAAATAGCTACGTATATGATTTTAAAAGTATTATTAATGAGTAATAATTAAAATTAATCTTACTAGTAATTATGCATATTTACAAGCAAAAATTACCTCTAATATTTAATAATACAAACTTTGACATATAAAATATTATGATTAATAAAATGAAATATTTCCCCAACTAAAATATTTAAATGTTTATTTTATTTTCATATTTAATATTTACACAGTTTAATCCATAAATTTATGAAACACAAATTATATATAATAATATCAAAAGTCTAATATAATATAAAGGAAATTGAGATCTACTAATGTTTAGCAGCAAAATAATTCTATTAAGTTTATCTTTTAATTGATAATTAATCAATTTTTTTAGCAGAACTATGAATAAGTAATATGCTTTCTTTTTTTAGATGTTTATTTTTGCACTCCTGGCATGTATCGCTGTGTCTCAAGCCTGGCTTGAGCACGACCTTCCCGCCCGTATTCCACTGGTGTCCAACGTCCCTTACCCCTATGGCGTTGTTGCTCCTGCACCTATAGTTAGAGATGTAAGGGATTCTACAGCCAGTGTTTACTCAGCAGGACTTGGCTACAATTATGGATACAATGTCTATGACCGTAGGTTCAACGATGTTGCTCTTGGCTACAGAGGTGCGGTTGGATTGAATGCACCTTTAGTAGGATTTGGTGCAATTCGTGGATTAAATGCACCTTTAGTAGGATTGGGTGGAATTCGCGGATTGAATGCACCTTTAGTAGGATTTGGAGGAGTTTATGGTCTCCGCAAGTAAAGGATAATGCATATGGATGTGGCCGTTGATGTATCAATGCTATTTCTTATTGTATCTACCTTATTCTTTGCAATTTTTTTAAAATTCAATTGAACTTTCTTAAATATCTATGCAATTTTAAGAAATATGTTTCTGTTATTTGAATTTCTTAATAACGATTTTAATTATCTTCCTTGTAAATTGTTAATTTTTTTGTGAAAATTGATTACTGATGAAATGTGAACTTGAATAAAATAAATTTGATGCTTAAAATATCTCTTTATTTGTGAATTTCCTTTTCTTATTAAGATCAACATTTTTTGCAACCCTACAATAAGGATATTTTTGGTCTTTAATTAAATTCATTTAAACCATGATTAATCAACTTGCATCATGTATACGTGTCAACTGAAATAAAATTATTGGAAATTCCGTAATTTTTTTAATCATATTTAATTAACATATTTACAAACTGTAATAATATATATATATATATATATATATATATATATAATATTGGACAGTTTTCATTCTAAAATAAATTTAGCATTTCTTAATGTTTTTATTTTTTATGCATTTTAAATTAATAAATTCACATAAAAGAAACTATGTGAATATGAAAAGCTTTGTGTGTCTATTAAGGAATTGTGGCAGCAGTGATATGTTTTTACATTAATTATATAATACAATTGAAGGCCAAAATGGTTAGGTTATTTTAATTTCTTTAAAGTCAAATCTTTAATAGATACTAAGAAAACTTTTTAGGTTAAATTAGAAACAATTTCTTAAATTTACTGTGATTAGAACACGTATAACCGGCTTGTGTTTTTTAATATAATTTCCCAAATTTTTTCAAGAGGTCACTTAAAATTATAAGGATTTAAAGCATTTCTTCTCAAAATGTAGTTTAAATTTTTTAGTTAAAAAAATAAAATACAAAATAATAGAAAATTTAAAATTTTGAATCACTATTGAGGAAACCTCAAAATTAATGTACTTAAATTTCTTTTTTCATTCATCACAAAAGTTGCATTTTTTACTTCTTCAAATCCTCTACTATATTATCATTATCTCTACTATATTCATTTAATACATGGTGTACTCTCAGTTCATTATAAAATATATTTCAGTCTCTGCAATGTATTGGCCACATATTTATATAATACTTATACTTTTGTACGTCGTACATTAGGTCGTTCATTATTCCCTAGCATTTACTTCCTCCATCTGATCAGAAATCCTTCTCTTTCTTTTCCAATAAAATTGCGATTGCTGTTTGCATACCAATGGCCCCTGACAGAGATCATTCTATTCAAGATGCGTCGACCGGCGGTCATTTATCAGGCACTTGGTATTGGATCTGCTTAAGATTCAATAAAAATCGCATGCACTCAATTCAAAACCAAATTTAGATTGCATACTTCAAAAGAATCTGCAATTCCAATGATGCAATGATTAATAAAAAAGTATCTAAACTGTCGCTAGATAACTGAATTTATTAGAAATACTGAAATGAAAGCTCCTAGTAAAATTGCCGAATGTTAAATATAACACATTTTCTACTTATCTGTTTAGTTTCTGCATGATATCTGATAACATCTACTTCTATTTCTTCAACGCCTGTTGATTTTCTAACCCGTGCTGGACTCGTTAACCTCTAGATTTCTCATGTTCGAATGACTTCAAATATATATATCCATAGAAATCCAACGCATAATAGGATTTATCACGTTTTACATAAATAATATAATTTAAATACATATAGGACTAATTGAAAATTGGCAATCTAGAACAATAATTTATTTTTACAAGTTTTTGAAAACTAAAAAAAATTTCCGTTTCAAAACAGAAAAAAGAATGATATTCATGTACAAACTCACAGTTATTACTTAGAGATTTACATAGTTTAGAGAATTAATGTAGGGAAATATATTGTGTAAGAATTATATGGTTGGAAATTATACTATTAGTTAATTATATCGCAAGGAATTGCATTATAAATAAACTATATCTTTATAGTAGGTAATTATATATTTGCAGAAAATCAAATAGTTTTCAGTGGCCTAAAATAAAAGATGATGCATTATAATTTATATATCATACGTAAAGAAAAATAGAATAATTTTTTTTTCTTGCCAACTTAAAAAAATGCAAATACAAATATGATATACAAAATGAAATGGACACTGAATGCTAATGCGCGAAATGAGAATGTTGAATATAGCTTTTAAGGAATTGACACGGGTATAAATGAGCCTAAATTAAAAACAAAATTAGACTTCTTTTAAGAATATTTTTTATTAGTAATAATAAAATAAAGAGATTTCCTTGCTGTTGAGATATAGCACTGAAACATCAGTTTTTAAGAAAAAATGAAAATAAAAATGTACATTTAAAATTCCGCTTAGGTGGCAACATGTTAGAAAACAAAGAATATTTTTTATAGTTGTATGTTAATTTTAGTATTCAGTAGATAATTGATTAAGTCACAATATTTATCACTATAAAAAGTGATTTGGCATTATTGTAATTTTCAGTTATATTATATTTTAAATGTATGTGTTGTTACGCTTTTAAAAAAGTTTAAAAAAAATCTGATTTTTTTAAAAATTTGGGCTGATTTATAAAGAGTCAATTGCTTATAAACTTTATTCAATTTTTTTTTTTATTTCGCGCCGGCGCATTGAGCAAATTCTACGTCGATTTCATTTTATGCGTCAAATATATAATTGCATTAATTTAAGTAGGCAAAAAAAAAAAAAAAAATATTTTTTTTATTCTATTTTTTCTAAGTATGTCATATAAATTATGATTTTATCACTTTTATTTTATTTTACTGAAAACTATTTGATTTCATAAAACGATATAATTACCTATTATGAAGATATAATTCCCTAATAATATAATTCCGAACATTATGCATCTTACCACAATATATTATCCTACAGTAATTCTCTAAACTATGTAATTCCCTACCTGCGCGAGTTTATAAATGTGGTTTTTATACATGAACAACAATTTTATTATTTTCGTTTCCCTGTTTAAAAATACAAATTTGTTCAGCATATTTCAAAAACTCGTAAAAATAAATTTTTGTGACAGATTGCAAACTTTCAATTAATCCCATATGCATGTATGTATTTATGTAAAACTTGCTAAATTTTATTATGCATTAAATTTCTGTATATATATATATATAGATGAAATCATTCTTACATGATAACTCTAGAGGGAAATGTGTCCAGCAAGTGTTAGAAAATCAACAGATGAAACGGAAGCAGACATGATGCAGAAACGTAGCAACTAAGTAGAAAATGTGCTGTGCTTATCATATGGCAATTTTAACCCAAGCCATTTTTAGTTTACATTTCCCACTTTCTAAGATATTCAGATATATAGCGACTTTTTAAATCTTTCTCTTTATTAATGTACAGCATTGTTCTAAATTTAGAGAATTTTTACTTTTTTAGCTAAATTTGGATTTTAATTATACGCGATATTGGATTGTATCTTATTGAGACTTAGGCAGATCCAGAAATAAGTGTCTGATAAATGACATCGTATGATAACCTGATAAATGTCATGTTAAATGATAACCGTTTCGGGCCGTTGGTAATGCAAACGGCAATCGCAATTTTATTCGAAATAAAGAGGATACTTACTTCTGTGCAATGACGAAGCGAATGTTAAAAAAAGATGACTTACAGAAATTATGGCGCACAAACATATAAGTAGTATATAAATAGTTGACAAATATATTGCAGAGAATGAAATGTATTATATAACGGACTGAGAGTAGACAACGTATTAAATGAAGGAGATAATATGGAAGTCATTAAATGAGTGAGAAATACAATGTTCTGTTTTGATTAAAATAAGCACATACTGCACTTCAATATTTAGGATACCTTGATAATTATTAAGTTATTTATTGTATATTTTGCAAACGATTTCATTAGTTGCTAATAGTACATCCATTTTGTAGCAAGAAAGAGGTAACTTCGCCATTCATCCATGATCCAGATTATGCAGAAAAATATATAAATGAACATGTTATACCAATGTATAAGTAATTTATTGAAATTGATTAATTTGTCGATAATTAAAAATTTTAAATTTTCTAATATTTATATATTTTTTTATTTTACTATTATTTTTATTAATATTAAAATACTTTTAACTACATTTTGAGAAGAAATACTGTCAATACTCAACTTTTTATACGGTTTATTGAAGACCATTAAAATATTGGAAAATATATGAAAAAAATTCAAGTCGGTTATTCATGGTATAATCGCTGGAAATTTTTGTTAAACGCATTAACAAATTTCTTGTTATCATTTATTGAATGCTTGATTTCAAAGCAATTAGATTGACTTATTGATTTTGGCCTTAAATTTTGTGGCTTTATTAATGTAAGCACATTTCGTTGTCCCATTTTGTCTAAATAAACTCACAATTTCTTTTATTTTTTTCACATAATTATTTTATGTGATTTCGCTACTTTAAAAAATTAAAAATTATGGATACTAAATTTACTTTAGAATGAAAAACTATCCAATTGTAATAATATTGTACTTATTATTACACTTTGTAAATATGTAAAGTAAATGAAATTATACAACTCTCTGTATAAAGGAGATTATAAACACATACTTTTCATGTACTCATTGTTTTTTTTATGTGATTTAGCTACTGCAAGATAGAAATATGTAAAAAAAAAAAAACCCATCAAATGCTAAATTTTCTGCAGAATGAAAAAAATATGAAATTTAATTTATATACTTATTATTAACATTAAAAATATTTAAAGTAGACGTGATTATAAAATTCATGAAATTTTCAATAATTTTACTGTAGGTTGACATACACTCAAGA
>BPLQ01011847.1:0-46173 GCA_021605075.1 Caerostris darwini
TCCTATTTATGAATGCTTAATGCATTTTATATATTTATTTTACCAAAACTTCTTTCTTTTTATATTTACCTTCATCCTTCTCGGAATTTAAGGTTTTATTCCTTATTTCTTCCTATTTATGAATGATTAATGCATTTTATATATTTATTTTACCAAAAACTTCTTTCTTTCTATATTTTACCTTCATCCTTCTCGGAATTTAAGGTTTTATTCCTTATTTCTTCCTATTTATGAATGATTAATGCATTTTTATATATTTATTTTACCAAAAACTTCTTTCTTTTTATATTTTACCTTCATCCTTCTCGGAATTTAAGGTTTTATTCCTTATTTCTTCCTATTTATGAATGCTTAATGCATTTTATATATTTATTTTACCAAAACTTCTTTCTTTTATATTTACCTTCATCCTTCTCGGAATTTAAGGTTTTATTCCTTATTTCTTCCTATTTATGAATGATTAATGCATTTTATATATTTATTTTACCAAAACTTCTTTCTTTTTATATTTACCTTCATCCTTCTCGGAATTTAAGGTTTTATTCCTTATTTCTTCCTATTTATGAATGATTAATGCATTTTATATATTTATTTTACCAAAACTTCTTTCTTTTATTTTTACCTTCATCCTTCTCGGAATTTAAGGTTTTATTCCTTATTTCTTCCTATTTATGAATGATTAATGCATTTTATATATTTATTTTACCAAAACTTCTTTCTTTTTATATTTACCTTCATCCTTCTCGGAATTTAAGGTTTTATTCCTTATTTCTTCCTATTTATGAATGATTAATGCATTTTATATATTTATTTTACCAAAACTTCTTTCTTTTATATTTACCTTCACCCTTCTCGGAATTTAAGGTTTTATTCCTTATTTCTTCCTATTTATGAATGATTAATGCATTTTATATATTTATTTTACCAAAACTTCTTTCTTTTTTATATTTACCTTCATCCTTCTCGGAATTTAAGGTTTTATTCCTTATTTCTTCCTATTTATGAATGATTAATGCATTTTATATATTTATTTTACCAAAACTTCTTTCTTTTTATATTTACCTTCATCCTTCTCGGAATTTAAGGTTTTATTCCTTATTTCTTCCTATTTATGAATGATTAATGCATTTTATATATTTATTTTACCAAAACTTCTTTCTTTTATATTTACCTTCATCCTTCTCGGAATTTAAGGTTTTATTCCTTATTTCTTCCTATTTATGAATGATTAATGCATTTTATATATTTATTTTACCAAAACTTCTTTCTTTTTATATTTACCTTCACCCTTCTCGGAATTTAAGGTTTTATTCCTTATTTCTTCCTATTTATGAATGATTAATGCTTTACCTTTTTTGTTCAATATCAACTATTTCATGAGTTTTTCAGTGAGATTAAAAGGTCTTTGAAGTTAAATATTTTTGTAGATTTGGTTTTCTTCTATATAATTGAAAGTAACAATTGTGATCAATGCAATTTTTGAACCGGTTTTAAATACAATTGTTGTTGTTTTTAACTTAGGAGTAAGTATCATTTGCTAGTTTAAAATTCGTTATAAAAGTGCACCAAAAAGAATATAGAGCATCAAGACTTCTTATTAATGTATGCAAAGAAATACACTTAATGTCTTACCATACTTAATAAAGTGACGTAACTATACATTATTACATTTTAAATACATTTTTTTACATTTTATACTTGACCTATTCTTCTTACATTGTGGCTGATGGCCAATTGGACTTTGGTATATCTGGCCTTTGGTACCAAAGGTTTCAAATTCGAATCTTGGTAGTGCGATGGATGTCAGTTAATAGTTCGTAATCCACATTAAACAATAGGTCTCGGTCTAATTAACTTAAAGTGTGCACAAAATGATCGTAGAGTGACGAACCGAACCAAACATTCTTACAATTGCCTTCTTATTTTTTTATCAAGTGCATAATAACAATTCATCACTCAAATGGGATAGCAGATAAGCAATGAGGTGGATAGTTATATTACGTGCAATTAGTGTTTCGTACTAATAAGACCAATCTGACACTCATGCTCTCTGTTAGATATTCAGTGTTATAGATAATGAGACCTCATGAATCATGGGCCATTTGCTTTGAAAGTGTCTATTTCAATGAAAGTGAGGGAAGCTGATCCCCCTCCATCCTCTTGACGGATTTTCTTGAAGGGAGGTTTTTGGAAGAGAGAAAAGGAAAAGTTCTGCTACGAGTCGACAAGAGGTTTTGTTTTCTCTTTTTCTGAAAGTGATTGATCAATCCGGAGTTTCCGCCTTTCCTGCTTACAAATTGATCCCCTTGTGGTTTCGTGTATCAGCTGCGTGATAATTAAGGTCTGCCGCAGACCTGGTGAATTAGATTCGTCGTAGAATTGAGAACTAGGAAAATCTCGGTCCTTGGAGTGAACTGCATTTCCGAATCAAATTTAATTTTTAATTTTCATATTTTGTAAATAATAAATTGTAATAAATATTACTATATGTATATGTATATAATACTTGAAAATAAAAATGAAAGTGTTCCTAGGATCCTCAAAATAGCCCTCTTCTTGAAGCCGTTATAGGTCTAGTATATAATAGGCCGAGTATATAATAAGCCGAGTCATTACAATACGCTGCATAAAATTTTGTGGTCCCAGAACGAGGTCCAATACAAATTTTTTAAGCATATTATACTTAGGAAATATTTTTTTCTTAAATTATATCAAAAGTGTGTATTACTTAAATTATATCATTAAATTTGCTTAACCTTTAATACAAAAAAAATCTGTGATTCTCCTCTTGACCTTTTCTTCATCAAATAGTATGTTACATTTTGTGGTTTACTCACGTTAATTTATATCAGCATACGTGATTAGCAGTTTTTTAAGAATTCATCAAAACCTTTTTCTGATATTATTATTACATAGTTTCAATTTTACTGACACTTTAACTAATTGCAATAAAATAGATAACTAGTTTTTTAAAAGAAATGTTTTTTCACATAAAAATCCTTTTAGGAAAATTTGATGTTCACTTGTTTTAATGGAAACTATATTAATAATGTAAAAAAAATCGGTCATGTAAATATGTCGTGGTAAAAGAAGTTTTTATTTTTTTTAATATTTTTAGATTTTAAAACAGGAATTTCTTACCAATATAAGAAACTTACTATTTCATAGGAAATTTATACTACATATATTTATATACTATTTATCTTAACCTCTTTTAATAACGCATCTTTATATCTGTACTGAGCTTATTTACTATTTCTATAGGAAACTTACTCAAGACCTGGCAAAAACACCTCTCATATATAAATAAAAAAAAAATTAGCAATTTTCATCAGAAATTTTAACCTTTAAGCAATTAAAGTTCTTCAACAAGCAGGTTTAACTAGAAAAAAAAACTGCGATTTTTCACTCAGTTAGGATGCTTTGCTGGTTCGAGCTTATGCTACTAAAAGCATTATTAAAATCTTCTTAATCGCAATATTAAATCAAAAATTACTCTGGAAAGAAGCGATAATCTCACGTTAAAGGAGCGACCATTCCATCGAAAAATATTGGTTGTTCATTTTCTACTGAAATCATTTCGCCCTGCCTTTTACGGTAGGTAAATAAAAGTTGGTTTTTATTCTGTGAACTAGTTTTAGATGCAGATGTCCAAAAAAATTAAAGTAGTTATATGTTTGTTTTGTAGAAACGTAAAAGTTCCTGCTCAGCAGATAATGCTGCAAAAGGTGGCGCCATCGATCAAATAAATTAAAGGGTTGCTAAAAGGCTGAAAACGAGAATATAAAATAACATAATGCAATTTTTTTTCAAGTTTATAAAGGGGCTCAGGGGCAAAGGGCGTAGCTGGCGAGCAGGAAGGCCAAGGTATGAATTCGCTGCGGCATTATTGTACTCACGGCTTGAACAAGAAGACTTGATGGCGATTATTGTGTATAAAGTATCTAGCATCTATAGTCATACTGTGTGGCGCGAGTTTTTCGGGTTTACTCTCATACGACCAGTAAATGAGAGGCAGTTATACTTCGAAGTCTTAGAGGAAGGTACTGTCCTTCCCTGAATACCCGTTGGTGGGCTGTTCATCGAATGCATGAAACTCACCAATTTTCCACCTTATGTTTCTAACTGCCAAGGTACTCTACATAACCTAGATACGGGGTTGTGGTGTGAGGAAAAGTTTATATGAAATGGCAATGAAATAAATTTCTCTGTTTTGAGAAATCTGCAACTGCAACTGAAAATTGAATTTCATATGAAGGCTGCGGAAAGCATGGGTAGACAAATTCCGTAGAAAAATAAAATTTAACACTAAAAATCATCGATAGGTTGGTTGGTTGGGGTTTAATGCCACAAGAGCCAGATTTGGCTATGCTGCGCCAAACAAAGGTGTTTCTTTTAAAATGCTGATGATATTAAAAGTAAATAATTGTCATAGATATAAAAGGTAAACACAAGACAATATAGAAATGGTTAAAATACGAAAAATTCAATTTCAAGATCGAAGTAAAATCATGAATACAGCAATAAAATTGTTTTCTAAACAGGTTAAAATTGATTAAAAAGTAGTAAGAGACAGTCAAAGTTTAAAACTATCTGGTTTTATCTGGAAATTGGTTTTTGGAAATTTTTTTTTCTTATGAAGCACTAAGTCTTTAGCTTTAAAATGTAATTTGTCAAGTGATTTTGAACGACTTATGAAAAGCTCTTTCTGTTTTTGTGTATTGCTATCTGTTTTGGTCATTGAGGAAAAGTCACTCGTGGAACGGGTTTAGCTTTTGCAGTAGCTGGGGTCTGCTGATGAACAGAAGTAGGAACAGAATCGGAAATGGATGGCGCAGAGATCAAATTGACAGATGAAGCCGAGTCTTTAGTTGCCCGTTTTATAGTAGAAAATGGTTTTAGACATTTAAGTGGTGGGCAAACAATTCCCGTTATGGTAGCATCTGTCATAATGGAAACTGAACAAGTTGGTGTAGCTATTGAATGAGTGGTAGGAAGTTGTTTCGAAATTATTTCAGCATAAGAGTAGCAGGTTCTGTGACTATTTTGCGTGCTTCAGAATAAGTGAGGTTACGAGTAACTTTTATGTCCTGGATTTTTTTTCTCAATTTGCCACTGAGGGCAAGATTTTGAGGTAGAGGGATGCGATTGATGGCAGTTGACATATTGTGGTGCAGATTGACATTCTGTATAATTATGATCTTTGGATGAGCAGTTTGAGCAAGTCGGAACACCTCTACAAGAAGTTTGAGAGTGACCGAATTTTTGGCATTTAAAGCAGCGCAAAGGATTAGAAATATAAGGACGGACACGGCAATGCAAGTAGCCGGCTTTTACGCTAGATGGCAAAGATGTAGAAGAGAAAGTTAAAATGACATGTTTTGTTGGAATAACGTCAGCACCACGTTTGATTGTAATGCGTCGAGCATGCGTAACTCCCTGATTAGATAAACCCTCGATAATTTCCGAATCGGTACAGAAGACAAGATCTGCTTCAGAAATAACTCCTCTTGTTGTGTTTAATGATTTATGAGGTGAAACTTGGATAGGTTGGTGAAGAAAGGTTTTAGCAAGCAGTAAAGATTTAGATTGTATTGCATTGGTTGTTTCTATGAGAAGATCACCGGATTTAAGTTTTTTGACTGATTTAGGATTTCCCAATATACCACGAAGGCATTTTTCTATGGCAAACGGAGATTTTGAGACAACATTCTGTGGTATGGATAAAATAAAAAAGCGAGCTGTTTTTGCAATATTGTCAATATATGAAGGAGGTGAATTAGGAAAACATCGAGACAAATGGTAGAAGATTTTTTTGCATCCATAAAAAACGGTCGAAATATTCGGGTCCCGGATCGCACCACCCACCATGGAGTCCTACGAGGGAAAGCATATTCCTGCCTTACTGCTAACCAGGACCTATACGGTCAGAGCCACTCCCTGGAACGACCTCCACCCTTAACGAGACGCCCACAAAGTGACTCATCACTTGAATCCAGAACAATTCCAGACACGAGGGACTGAAATTGCGAGCCGATTGATACACCAGGAGACTGAGGTGTACCTCCCGACTACCAGAAGCAGAGGCCAAAGGGACGTGTTGCCCACACCAGAGTCTCAACTCTAGCTGGACTCAATCCCCAGGATCCACTTTTCCTGGAACACGGGTCGCCACGCACGGCAAACACGTGGGTCAGAAAACTGACATTGTTAGTCAACCAAATCAATCGGAAAAACAAAGTTAAACAACAAACATTGTTAGTCAAAGTATCCTAATGATAAAAATAATTTCAAGAAACGATGTAAAAACCATGACGAAAAAAGAAAAGCCAAGACAAAAAGTATGACACGCGTGATAGTAATGAAACAATAATATGATACAAAAAGAAGGTCTGTGGTCTAGACGATGAAAAAGAAAAAAAAGAGAAGACAAAAGGAAGGAGAAAAAGATCACTAGGTAACCCCGGGGTCGTGATACCCGTACACATCTAAAGAAGATGCACCCCTGAGGGGATCATCGATAGGAGAGCTTTTGGTATTGATGTACTTAAACCGTTCAATAAGTACAATAAAAATGGATTATTCAATATTTATTAAAACTCAAATAATGAAAAAAAATACTCAAATACTCAAAAAATGCAAAATAAAACTCACTGAAAATTATGTTTTATTAGCCAACATTATGATGCCTCGAGGACTTGATGGCCCCGTGGCTAGCAGTCTGGTGCTCGGTGCCACAGATTTCGGGTTCGAGTACCGATAATGCCATATATGTTTGTAATGCTTCGAAATCCCCTTTAAGCAGTAGGTACCGGTCTGACATGACTGTAAAGCGTTGGATAACCCTATCCCGTACAATATCAGAGTCACGTAGCTAAGTCAAACTTCTACCTACTGTTGCTCCGTCACAACAGAAGATGCACCCCCGTTCCCTCCTTCCATGAGCCCACACGGGTACTTGGAGTTGGTCTAGATGTTGCTGTCTGCTGTCTATCTGGGGGGTAGAGGGTGTGAGAAATGATGTAGTTGGGCCTTAGAGGCTTATATCCCCAAATACTAGGGTGAGATAATGTAGAATATATTAAAAGATATACTGTAAGATTTTGAAAAAAGGGGGGAGGTGGGAATAGTGACTTGAGATCAAGACCGAGAACTGGCCTAGTCGTCAGCAGTGAGACAGTACCGCATGTATTTATTAGAAAAAACAGGGAATTAACAAAAATCGTCCACGAATAGATAGGAACAAGTGGGATAAGAAACAGCAGGATGTTCTGCATCAAGTGCCTCATTTGTAAAGCATTGACTTTGCGTGTGCAGAACATAATGAGTTCCGTTTCACTATGGGAGCATAACTACCACTTTGGATATTTGTAGTTATGTTTTATGTTCTCTTTCAAAGAATGCAGGTTTGTAATGTCATCAACATACAAAGCGGAATCAAGGTACCTTAACAGACGAAAGACATATGGCTGATTTCCGAGGACCAAGACGCCTATTTTGTCGAAAAATATGGACAAAAAAATCATTAATTGGAATGAAAAGAAATTTTATATACAGTTAGTGGACGACATGGGAGACGAATTCCGCAAATATTGTTCCTGTTTCATTTCCTACTTTGTAAGCCTCTAGACCAAGCCCACGAACCCTTATGAATTCATGGTTGAAGGGAAAGGGGACAGATTCCCGAAATAAAAATAAAATTTAGTACCAAAAGTCATCAATAGGAGAAATTTCGGCGCTGCTGTCACGTACCTACTAGGAATTGTACACAATGCAATTATATGAAAGTTATCAGATGATATTTTCCGTGGACGGTTGATTCTAGATATAAGGAACACTTAAATAATTTTAATTTGTTGGAAATACAAACTTCGAACCATATTTCAACACATCCACGCTCACATTGTAATTGCGACATTGTTCTCTTTCAAAGAAAGCAGGTTTGTAATGCCATCAACATACAAAGGGAAATTAAGGTATTCCAACACACTTCCGGTAGGTGGTGTCTAAGGTTCGAGGATCTTTGAACACCAAAGGATGGTGTCCAAGGATCGAGGTGTCTATTCCGTTAAAAATATATAAAAAAATCTCCTGAAATAAAAACTAATTTTATATGCAGTTTTCGGAAGACGAGGAGAGGAAAATTCCGCAAAAAAATAAAATTTAATACCGAGAGTTATCGTCAGGAGAGATTTTGGTGCTACTAGGAATATTACACAATGTAATTACATGAGAATAATCTGGTTATGCGTTTCGTGGGCAGTTATTTTCAGTTATGAAGAACAAGTACTACAATTTTAATTTGTTGGAAATACTATCTTTCCACACATTCACGCTCATATCGTAATTGCGACCTTGAAAAACCACCGGATTACATTATTCACCACCTACATATAATGCACATCATCCCACATAACGCAATGATCCAGGCATTTGTGACACCTAATACTTCATTCCAACTGGTTATTCGCAACGCATTAGCAGTATCATGGCAATTCGTGTATATACACAGCGGCGAGAGTCTCATTTGAGGCATGACAACGCATTCTGTCCCAGGTGACCTTCTCCTATTACGCATTCAGTTAAACGAGCGCCTAAATTTAATTCGAGGGATCAGAGGGGGTGCCCAAACATTTGTGAAGGGGCTACTGAATTCCCTGTGTGAGACCGGAATACGTGACGAAGTGCGATAATACGGGAATCATGGAGCAATACGGAAATGACTGGGATTCCCCCGTTTTTTCCGCCTCTTTAATTCATTTAATGTAGTTTTGTCATTAGAGGTTTTCCGTGTTTTCCATTAATTGTGAATTAAATTTCAGTGTTTACTCTTTGTTAGCATTGAAATTTTAAATGGTTTATTTAAGTAATTATTATCTTGTGTGTTCTCGTGATCCTGGGATTATTGTAATAGAAATTGGCATTTATAATTTAATCTTAAAATATTGAAATTTAAATTTTTAGTTATAAATTTTTATTATAAGTATGTTCCTGTTACACTTATGAATACCGACTGATTTTTATTGAAGTAGCAGATAGGTAGTATTTTTAGCTTTACCGGTATGTATAACGGGGAAGGAGAAGTTTCCATAAATGCCTCTATACTGTGGTACCGCAATTTGAAACTTACCGATGCATCAAAAAGAACAAAATTGGGATGATTAGAATTTGCCTACTCCACCCATTATTTTCGAACCCAACGAAAAGAATTTCCAGCTTATAGATTTTTAATATGTATTACCTACAACATAAAGATGGCAGCTATCTATTAAGTATTCGCTTGTTGGCTTTTGAACTGAGCTCTATCGTGGGATATTCACAAAAAGAGGGGGGGAGGGAGGTTTGCCTGAATTGCCTTCATAATGTGGCACCACAATTTGAAACCTGCCAATGGATCAAAAAAGAAGAAAAATGGTATGATTGGAATTCAACTACTCCACCCATTCTTTTCGAATCTATCGATAAATATTTCCAGCTTATAGATTTTTACTATGCATACTTGGAGCATAACTAGGCGTTAGGCTGACAATCCTACGCGTAAAAACACAACATCTCCCAGAAATCTGCCAGTGGGCAGACGGTCTACGCTCACCATGGAGCCGTTGCTCAACTGTTGTTGTTGTTGATGATGATGATGATAATACCTGGAGTATAAACATGACAGCTATCTATTCAGCAATAATTGGGTGGTTTTCGGACTGCCATGGGGATATTCACGAAAAGAACTTTTTTCGAAAATAATATATGTCAGAAAAATATATTTGACTTCATGTACATACTTTTCCTAATTACATCAGGTTAATCTAAAAAGTTTATTCTAACAAATAAAGAACAGAACAGTATGGTTATTGTCTCTATCATTTTATTCCAATTCTACAATTCTGTTGGTAGGACTGAAATCTGTGTCATTCACCTTTGAAAATAGTTTTTATTAAATGTGTTTCTAGTAGAGAAGAAAAGTCCACATCTCTACATTTTTATCTGTTATTAAAAAGAACTCTTAGGTCTGATGGAGAGCTTGTTAGGTTTCCAAACCTGATAAAACTCCATTTTATCTCCATTAAAACTTCATTTAAGAGATCCGTTCAAGCCCCAGAGAAACATAAACTTCTTGGTTGTGTAATGGGGAGATTTAATGGAAATCTCCCGGATGTATCATATAAATAGGCAAGAAAATCGCGCAGACCTGAAAGAATTGCATGGTCTGATGGAGAGCACGTTTGATGTTTACGTTCCGAACTTCGATAGAGCTCTGTTAAAAACCAGATGGTCAGAAAATTTCCTCATATATCATGTGGATAAACATGATAAGCATGTAGATTGAAAAGAGTTCCCATTAGTTTCAATTAGTAGGGGGGGAAAGTTGCGACTACCAGATACCATCTCAAGAAGTGTTCGTTCTAAATTTTAATGGATACATTTAGTTCAGTGTTTATCACGGATCGTGGATAATCCCTGAATTTATTACACTTTTACGGTTGTAATAATGGTTGACCTTAGCTCAAAGTATCTGGCATTTGACAAAAATAATTATATTATAATTTTTATTGAATTCTACATTTGAATACAGTTGTTATGTTTGTCTTTCTAGAATTTATGCCCTCCAAGAGAAATTTACAGATGAAGGTGTAAAGAAAATTATTAAAAGATAAATATTCAGAGAAATTCTATCTGTAACAAAACTTTCTAGACGCTTCAAGAGTAGTTCTAAAAGATAAGTTACAAGTCATTTTAGAGAAAAACTCTATTCTGTAGACATATGTATATGAATATGCAGTAATAAGGTATCGGTGAACAACGCTTTTCAATACAGCCACTACGCTTATATGAATAGTAAAGCGTGGATTTACCCGTAGAACTTATGATTGGCATGTTCGTGGAGTGAATTTATTAGAACTTTCCGAACATCAATATTCATTTTTTCATATCATTATTTTCATTTCATATATTATTTCATATCAATATTCATTTAATAATCATTTTTTCGCACGGGAAGAATTTTGGAATTTCATTCCCATGAGAGAGGAATGCATGATATTTGACAAGCATAAAATAACAACCCGTCACTCAAATTTGACAGCAGGCAAGCAGTATTGAGGGTAGTTACATTACATGCATCTTAGTGTTTTGTATTAATAAGAACAACCTGCCACTCAAATCTGATAGAAGTTATTCGGTGTGATAGTGTCATGTATAAGCGATTGTCAATGTATAAGCGAAATGCCTGTGCGTCCTCCAAAGGTTAAAACAACTACAGATTGAATATGGACTACAGCATGAGTTGTTCCATCGTGATTGGTGACAGACCATGGGCTGAGGAAGTACCAAATATAAGAAAAAAGGAGGGAAGTTGACCCCCTTCCCCCTCCCCCCTGGCGTTTTTTCTTAAAGGGAGGATTTTGGAAAATGAGAAAAAGAGTGCTTTGCAACGAGTCGACAAGAACTGCTATGCATGTGCAATTATAGTTTTGAATTTCCTCTCCATTAATCAATCCGTTGCAATATGATTTCTTATTCTTCTTCAATGGGGCAACAGCAACATTGTGAGTCAAGGTATCTGCCTACTGACAGATTTCGAGACAGGAAATGTTTTCTTTTTAAAGAGTGGGATTGTCAGCCCTACACGCCCAATGCTCTATAGTCCTATTAGATCGGGGTCTGATGGCCGAGTGGCTTGCGCTCTGGTGCTCGGTACGACAGAATTTGGATTCGAATCCCGGCGGAGCCATGGAAGTTTGTGGTGGTTCGGAATCCACTTTAAGCTGTAGGTCTAGGTCTCATATGACCATAGAGCATTACAGAGCCCAAATCAGACTTCTCATCCACATCATTTCTAAACTGAAAAGGGGCAACCCAGCTATAGGCATAGATGTTGTGTGGTGTACTAGTAGTAGTCATATTAGACCAGGACCTACGCTTTAAAGTGGATTCCAAATCACTACAACACATCCATGGTACCACTAGATCTCGAATCCGAAACCTATGACACCGAATGCCAGAGCGTTATTCAATCCGCCATTGGGTCCAGCTGTCAGACTAGATACAGGAAAAAAAGGGATTTAAATATATTATTCATCTCCTTCAAATTTTGTAAACCAGCAAAATTTCAAATTCTTTAACCATAGAAAACTTTATAAATGATAAAAATAAAACCTGCTGCAGGCCATCTTTGAGGACCTTATGTTACATCTCATGCATTGTAACAAGGGAAAAGCATTTTCCATTTAAGTGCAAAATGCGGTGAATAATGTATGACGCGCGCCACATAGTCATGTCAAAGTCTGGCGCTGGTTTGATGGTTCACTAACCGTTTTTCCTCAATTGAGAGCTTGAATACATTTGAGCTCTATTTTGACTGCTCATGGGGTATTTTATTGGAAGAAATCTCATCCTTTATGGACAATATGAATAAAATAAATATTTATTCTTGGCAGCAAGAGATTTAGGGCTTATGTGGCAAGAACTCTTTTCTAACATAATATTTTTTTACTCACTAGAGGTCACAAAGTTTGATATTGATAAGTTAATAATAAGTGAGTTTCAATATGCTCCATTACACGAATGTCCTGTACATTACATTGTTAATTTGAGTTTGAAGTATGACTATCCCGAATATAGAGAGAAGAAAATTTGATTTTTGAATTACAGTTACTAATGTAGCATTTTTTTTCTCTTGGGAGGTGTTTCGGCATTTCATTGTGTTTTGTACTACTGAGAATAACCTGTCATTGTCAAATAATTGAATAGCTGTCACCTGTCAAATCTGATAGCAGATATTCAGTGTCATGTACAATGAGACTCATGAAATTAGCGAATGTCTGTGAGACCTTCACAGTTAGGAACAATAAGAGATTGAATAAGAACTATACCATGATTTGTTCCATCGTGATGGGTGATAGACCACGTTCTGAGAAAAGTCGTCTAGGACGGATTGTCTTATAAAGAGGTTTTTGGTGAAGAAAAGAGAGTGTTTCGCGGCGAGTCAACCAGAAGTGTTGTTTTTCGTTTTTCTCTGAAAGGACTGAATATTCTGGAATTTCCGCGTGTTTTCTAAAGCGAAACCCTTATTGTTTCGTGTATCACGCCATGTGATTACAAGATGGGTATTTCAAAATAAGAGCCAATTATGGTAGCATTGATCAAACTTATCTACTTTTCGCACAAGTTCTACACGAACTTTCCAAGAAACCAAATTGTGTCAACTCGAGTAGCTGAAGCAACTGTGACCGAAGCGTCCCAGTTTTTAGGTGTTTCTATACGCACGATGTCTAAAGTCATGACAAAGTACACACAGCCTACATAAGTGGCTACATAGTGAACGAAGGGAGAAGCTAAGGGAAAGAGACCGACGGGTATTGAAGCGAATTGCAATGTCTAAAAAGAAAACAACTGCAAAACCAGAGAGCTTCATGCGTCCAGAGAGCTTCATCAATGTGCTTCACATTGAGCTTTCTGGTCTGGAAACGGGGTACACAGGACGGGTGCACGTTCGTAGGACGTGCACCCGTTCTGTCGTGATTGTCTCCTTCCAATTATCAAATCAGTAGGTAGATCTGCCATGATATGGGAAGCCATGTCATGTTCTTCTGACCCAATCGTCACCCTGAAAGGAAGGATCACTGAGGAGACGCATAGAGAAAATTTAGCTGACCAGGGCCATCGTATGAGGCAAACTTTTTTTTCCTGCGGGAGATGGAATTTTCCAGGATGATAATGCCTCTATTCATGAAGCGGACCTGTCCACTCATGGTTTCATGAATACGAGGATGAAGTGAAACATCTGCATTGACCCGCACAATCCCCCAACTTCAATATCCCTGAATCGTTATGGTCTATTTTAGAGCAATCATCCGAAATCGATATCTTCCCCCAGAATCTCCTCCGGAACTTTCACAACATCTCCAGGAAGAATAGCTTGGTATTCCTCTAAACACTATTCAGCACTTGAATGATTCGATTCATAGGCGAATCCAAGTTGTATAACATGCTAAAGGCGGTCTTTGGCAATACTATTAAAGGGTTCGTTAAAACTGTAATATGCTTGCATTATTTTGATAATCACCTGCATATGAAAATGTTTTTAAAAATATAGGTATTTACGTTAGTACGTATGCAGTACCGTTGGAATAATTGTGCAGTATATACGTATAATACAATATTTTCTAAGTGACAGACCAATAAAGAATTCATGAACTTTTCTCGGAAATATTCCTAAGAATGTATCTTTACTCTTTCAGCAAATATTTTACATTCCACTCTAGATATTTCAAACTTTCAAAAAAAATACAAAAGAGGGCATTATTTTTTTATTTTAAAGTAGTAATACGAAATACTGCTTTGGAAACATTTCAAATTTACCTGTTTTCACCGATTATTTTATTTCTTTGGAGTATCATTAAGGAATATTTTATTCTGAAGAAGAAGCAATTTTCCTAGGGTGCTGAGCTATTTACGATCTGGACATGACATCTCAAATTGTAATAGCTCGAATTTCTTTGATCAACTAAGAGCTCTTGAGGATGTAAGACGCGAGTTTTATTTTGTTTATTATGCAATGGTAAGAAAGCAACTTGAAATAAAACATTTTTACAGGGCTGTACAAATGTCAAAAATAATGCATCCAATTATTGAAATAACTTTGTTTATATTTTATTCAAAATGGCTACGTATTTGATCTATATTTTAGTAAACATTGCATAGCAATATCAATAAATATGACTATTTATAATGTTTCTTTTATTAATTGAGATTGCTAAATATGAACTGGAATCTCTAGGTGGATTGTGTAGCATTTTTTTTCTTACGTGAAATGTTTTGCCATTTCATTACCAAGAGAGATTGATTTGTCGCTCTACGGTCATCTTGTGCGCACGAGGGCTAAACAGACCAGGACCTACAGTTTAACGTGGATTCCGAACCACTCACAAACATCCTTAAAAGGAGAGAGGAATGTATATTATTTGGCAAGTATATAATAACAACCCATCACTCAAATTTTACAGCAGACAAGCAGTATTGTGTGTAGCTATATTGCATGCAATTAGTGCTTAGTACTAATGAGAACAACCTGTCCCTCAAATCTGATAGCAGATATGGATAATGAGACATCATTAAATTAACGATTGTCTTTGCAACTTTCACATGTCAAAACAATGACAGATTGAATATGAACTATACCATGAGTTGTTCCATCGTGATTGGTGATAGTCCACGAGCTGAGAAATGTCTACTCCAATTCGATGTAAGACAGGCTGACTCCTTCCCCTTGACTGATTTTCTTTAAGAAAGGATTTTGCAGAACAAGGGAGAGAGTTCTGCGACGAATCGACCAGAAGTGTTGCTTTTCTTTTTTCTCTAAAATTACTGAATAGGCCGAAGTTTCTGCAAGTGATCCTCTTGTGGTTTTGTTTATCACGTCGTGTGATAGTTAAGGTATGACGCAGGCCAGAGAATTAGATCCCACATAGACTCGAGAAGTCTGAAATTCTCCGTCCTTGGAGTGAACTGTACTTTTGATTTAATCTTGCACCAGTGATCAAATTTTATTTCTAATTTTTTCATTTCTTTGTATAATAACTCAGAGTTTATTATTTGTCTATACATAAATATATGACAAAAGACCAAAGAATGAATTTGAATTTATAATCTATTTATGTAATATTTTTTCAAAAATTAAATTTTTATTTCAATTTTTTTGTGCATTAATTCTTACTTTTAATGCTCTTATTTATGTATTTGAACCATTGAGAGCAATGAAAAATTATTGGTAAAAAAACTTAATATATAGAATTTCGATACCAAATACCATTTTTATACGTGTAGTTTAGTAAGATCCATTAGGCTTTTATAAACTGTCCTGAAAGCTGCTTTTATAAAATCCTGAGTATGCACGTGTCTAATACAATTATGTGCTTTTATTTGTTATAATCATGGTTTTACCAACATTTGGTTGATTGGTGTTTTATGGCACAAGGGCCAGTTTTGAGCGAGCTGCATCAAATATTTTATAATAGGATAATGACATCATTAGTCAGATCAAAACTTATTCAAATGACAAGCTCAGAGATAAACCAATACAAAAACAAATATCAACGTAAACAAGAATTAGCTTCTGGGAGAAAAGCAATAATAAAAATATTGCGCAAAACTCATGGAGGTAATGAGTTATAACGAGCTGTATATGACAAGGATGAGGTCTGGAATCTCGATAATAAGAAGAAAAAAATAAGAAGAAGGCAAAAACATGAAGACAAAGATCACAGAGTATTTTCTGGCTGTGGTATTCGTATATATTTAAATATGAGATACCAATATTTGGATCATGTGATAGAAAAATTACTTGAACAAGGAGAATGGCTAATGTTTGTTTATTACTTTTTTAAGGAGTTTAAATATGATGTAAGGGGCCTGGAATGGCCTAGTGGCTAGCGCTCTGGAGCTCGGTACCACAGGTTTCGTGTTCGAGTCCCGGCGGCGTCATGGATGTTTGTAGTGGTTCGGAATCCGCTTTAAACCGTAGGTCCCGGTCTAACAGGATCGTAGAGTGTTGCGGGGGCGTTGTTGTTCCGCGTCCGTGGCTTATTTATAAGTTACACGCGCCCTCTAGTTAATGAAAAGTGAGTAACGTCTGTGCAGCGCTTGCCTTAAGGCATCCAAGACCAAGCTGTCTAAGTGTTTGCCAGCTGCATTAGAACAAAAAAAATATGATGTAATAAAAATAGGAACAATATAAAAAAAGTAATTAATGCATGTGAATTTAATACACTTATTGATTTTTAATTATTTACAGAAATGAAGGCAATACTAACACACATGTCCGTCACCCCTTTTCCTTTCGCTTGCTTAACAATCCTCTTTTAATTATTAAATTTGCTTATTAAATTAATTTGCTTTTAATTAGTAAATTTCAATTATTAACCCGTTTTTTTATTGTTAAAAACTGTTTGTTACTTAGATTTGCACTAACAATTTTTTATTTGTTGTTTTTTGTCGTTTATTTGAAATATATATAAAATAACTCCAACTTATCATATTGCTGAAACTTGGTAATAACTATCCAATGTAAAAAAGCATTTGTGATTGATTTATTGATGCTTACTGAATTTATTAAAGTTTTCAGATTTTTATAGGAGAAGATATTCAACGGATTTATTAGCAACGAACTTTTTTAATGGGAATCAATCTGGACACATTTTTAAAATAGTTGAATATTACTTTTAAATTATGTTTGCCAATAATATTTTTATTAACTCCGTATTTATATATTTCATTCACCTATCAAACTCAGCCAAAAAATTTTCTAAAGGGACAATTACTAGACTCGACTAAAACTCCTACCTATCTAGGGTTTACTCTAGATACTGAAATTAACTGTAGTAAGCACATTAACAGACTCTGTGAGAAGGGTAGGAAAAGGCTTCAGCTACTAAAATACATCTCTGGAAGAGATTGGGGAGCCGATGCAGGCACACTCAAGATCACTTATACTAAGGCCAATCCTTGAATATGGCTACCAGATCTATCAAGTTGCTGCAAATACTAACCTAAAAAAACTAGAGAGAATACAATCTAGTGCTGCCAGAATTATCACTGGTCTCAGGCACAGTTGTCCCAATGATATTGCTTGTTATGAGGCTGATCTTCAGCCCCTCTCCTTGAGAAGAGAAATAAATATGGCGAAGTACGTTGCAAAGCTAAAGAGTTTTAAGCCTTATAACAGATCATCTAACCTTTTACCGAACTGGACGAATAACCAAAGATTAAAAAAAGACAGCCCTTTGGGTTTAATATGGAAGCAGGGATTGGCAGATATTGAAGTCGAGCCCAGTATTCCTTTTAATCTATTGACACCTACTACTGTACTTAGTAATGTAACTTTTAATGAAGACTTGCAAGTGAAATTTATCAAATACGAAGAACACCCGGAGTTGCTGCGTCACTTGGCCCTCGAGATCATCGATAACATTTCTCCTCGGGCCCTGGTGGTTATTTACACTGATGGAAGCAAATCTGACTCTGGAAAAACAGGTAGCGGAATTTTTATGAAGACAAGTACAGGAGAATTTAGATATCGTTTTAGAAACCCGGACCACAGCTCAGTATTCCGCTCAGAATTAACTGCTATAAGCGAAGCTCTGAACCTAGCTTTAGACTTTAAAGTACCTGATGTTTGGATTCTGACTGATAGTAAGAGCTCAATACAGTATTTGAAAGATTGGCCAAGCATCTTGGACAAATTGGGGCAGGATATAGTTTCTAAACTAGCTGTTTTGGACCAGATCGGATCAGTGTGCTTGCAGTGGATTCCCTCCCATGTGGGCATCTATGGAAATGAAATTGCTGATCTGCTCTCTAGGGAAGGTTGCGAACTTCCCAAAGCTTCTTCTTCCAATCTGTTAGCTTCAGAGGTTCATTCCATGACTTTAGCCAGAGTGAATATCTCTTGGAGGTCGCCACCAATTCATGCATGGTACGCCGCTAAATATCCTGGTATGTCCTGGTATGTCCATGCAGTGCTCCTGTCCTAGACCTGCTCAAACGGCTTTAGCTAGACTAAGGACTGGCCACATTAAGAATCTGACCTTCAATGGAGACGAGAAGACATATGCCCTTTGTCATTGTTCGACCATCGCGTCTCCCTCTCATCTCATAGATTGTATTGGTGCCTCTGTGAGGCGACTGTTGAATGAGGGGAGGACAGTTTACGATCTATTGATGCAGCATGATCTAATGGACTTGGTTTATGATTCTAAATCAAGGGGATAAGCAACAACAACAACACCTATAAAACTTTTACAAAAGTTAATTTTAAAAGCACGACTTTTTTTTCTCAATAAAAATAAACTTTAAAATTGTTCTTATTCAAATTCACCTTATTCACAGAAGACCTAAATCGAAGGGATGAACCAGATCAATCAATCTTATGGGCAACATAAGCCAAGATAACGAATCATTTGAAGTCTAAAGGATTATCTGAATCAATCACTCAACCAGTCTCAATCAAGTTCACAGGTCACCTGAACTGATTCAATGAATCACTTGATTCAGACTCACAGATGACCTGAATCAAGGTTATGGAGCCCCTGAACCAAGTTTACGAAGTGCCTGAACCCAGAACACGGAGTACCTGAAACAATCTACTGAATCATCTGACTTAATTTCACAAGCCAACTCAATAAAGTTCACGAATCACGTGAACCAGGCTCATGGATCACCTGAATTGATCTAAAGGATCAGTTGAATCAGTCTCATTGATTTCTCGAATCAAACTCATAAGGGCCCTGACCAATCTAACGGATAATCTGACTCATATAACGGATCATTTAACAGATTGAACAAACTCGCGGGTCACCAGAACCAAGAAAATGGATTATCTGGACCAATATTAAAGCATCATTTGGATCAATATCGCAAACTTCTTGAATCATGTGCATGAAGCACCTGAACCAATCTAACGGATCTTCTGATTCAATCTAACAGACCAATTGAACAAACTCGCGGTTTACCAGAACCAAGCAAATGTATTACCTGAACCAATCTAAAGAATCATTTGAAAAATTTCACAGATATCTTGAATCAAGCTCATGAAGTACCTGGACCAATCTAACGTATCGCCTGCATCAATCTCGGGAACTGCATCAACTGAATCATCTTCGCAAATAGCATGAATCAAGCCCACAAAACACTTCAACCCTGTTCACAAACCGCCTGAAAATCAAGCCAAGGACAACCAACCAAGCCAAGTGATCCCCAAATGTCACTTGATCCAAGTTTAGTACCTCGGTTTTAATGTTTTATAATTTATTAAAGTCACTCATGAAAAAACATACCCATGAATAATAAGTAATAATAAGTCCACAAAACACTTCAACCACGCTCGCCAACCGCCTGAAAACTAAGCCAAGTTATTCAGGCCAACTAGCCAAGCCAAGTAACCGAAAATGTTCCTTGATCCATGCTTAGCCATGCACCTTGGCCCTAATGATTTATTATTTATTAAAGTCACAAATGCCATGAAAAAAACGTGCTCATCAACAGTAAAAAAAATTATTCTTCACTTAAGTAAGAACAGCATAAATTTTTATATTTTAAAACTATAAAAAAATGACTGGGATAAATCTTTCGATTTCTTACTCACTGATCCAATCATAAAACTCCCACTTCTAGAAAATCCTCGATTCAGTAACGATCACCATCCCCATTTGGAACAATTTGTTTTGGAAATACGGACAAGCGGCAATTCCAATCCTTTTCCAATCCCTTTAACAAATTGTAAAGTGTCTGATTTCTAAATTGCGTCTGAAACAATCTATTGGATCATCTGACTCAATTTCAGAAACCAACAGAATCAGGCTTACAGGTCACTCGAACCGTTGCCTTGGTTCACCTGAATCGATCTAAAGAATCAGTTGAATGAGTCTCATTGATTTCTAGAATCCCACTCACAAGAGCCCTGAACCTGAACTTGAACCTGGATAATCTGACTCATATAACGAAACGTCTGACAGATTAAACAAACTCATGGGTCATCAGGACCATGCAGATAGGTTGCCTGAACCAATCTAAAGCATCATTTGAATCACACTCACGAAGCATATGAACTAACCTAATGGATGATCTGACTCAGTCTAACAGAGCAACTGAACAACAGAACCAAGCAAATGGATTACCTGAACGAATTTAATGGATCATCAGACTAACAGACCTATTGAACAAAATCCCGCGTTACCTGAACCAATTTAACGGATAATCTAACTCAATCTAAAAGAGCAATTGAACAAAATCCCGCCTTACCTGAAACAATTTAACGGATCATCTGACTCAGTCTAACAGAGCAATTGAACAAAATCCCGCGTTACCTGAACCAATTTAACGGATAATCTAACTCAGTCTGACAGACCAAGAGAGCAAACTCGCGAGTGGAAAAAAGCAAATGGATTACCTGAACCAATCTAAAGCATCATTTGAAACGGTCTCACAGATCAATTGAATCATGCTCACGAAACACCTGAACTAGTTTAACGGATCACCGGAATCAACTGCCTCAACAACACCTAAACCTGAATCAACACCTAAACCAATGTAATTTATCATTTAAATCATCTCCATAATTAGCATGAATCAAGCTCACAAACCTCCCTGAACCAAGCCAAGTGTCCCTTGATAAGTTTAGTACCTCCACTCTAATGTTTTATTATTTATTAAAGTCCCTCATGAAAAAACGTACTCATGAATAATAAAAAAATGATTATTATCTTAAATAAGAATTGTATAAATTTTCATTCTTCAAAACAGCATAACAATGACTGCGATAAATATTTCGATTTCTTACTCACTGATCCAATCATAAAACTGCCACTTCCAGAAAATCCTCGATTCAATAACGATCACCATCCCCTTTTAGAATAATTTGATTTGGAAATTCGGACAAGCGGCAATTCCAATCCTATATCGTAATCCCTTTAACAAATTCTAAAGCGTCTGAATTCTAAATTGCGTCTGAAACACTCTATTGGATCATCTGACTCAATTTCAGAAACCAACAGAATCAAGCTTATAGGTCACTCGAAACATTGTCCTGGATCACCTGAATCGATCTAAAGAATCAGTTGAATCAATCTCATAGATTTCTGGAACTCATATAACGGATCATCTAACCGATTGAACAAATTCGCGAATCACCAGAACCAAGCAAATGGGCTACCTGAAACAATCTACAGTATCATTTAAATTAATCTCGCAGACCTCTTGAATCAGGCTCACGAAGCACCTGAATCAATCTAACGGACCATCTGACTCAATCTAACAGACCAATTGAATATACTCACGGATTACAAGTATCCACCAAATATATTATCTGAACCAATTTAACGGATTATTTGACTCAGTCTAACAGACCAATTAAACAAACTCACCAGAACCAAAAAAATATAATACATGTACCAATTTAACGGAACATCTAACTCGGTCTAACTTACCAATTGAAATAACTCTCGGTTACCTGAACCGAACTTAATGGATCCTCTGACTCAGTCTAATAGAACGATTGAACAACTTCACGGGTCACCAGAACCAATGAAATGAATTACTGGATCCAAACTAAAGCATCATTAGATTCAGTCTCACAGGCCTCTTGATTCAAGCTCATGAAGCCCCTGAATCAATCCAACGGATCACCTGCATCATTCGCATGGACTGCCTCGTGAAACACCTAAGCCAAATCCAATTTATCACCTAATTCATCTCCACAAATAACATGAATCAAGCGTACAAACCACTTCAACTAAGCAAACAAACCCACTGAACCAAGCCAAGTGACCCCCCAAATGTCTCTTGATCCAAGTTTAGTATCTCCGCTCTAATATTTTATTATTTATTTAAGTTCAAAAATGATATTAAAAAAAACGTGCTCATGAAGAATAAAAAAATATTCTTCACTTAAGTAAGAACTGCATAAATTTTTATATTTTAAAACTATGAAAAATGGCTGCGATAAATCTTTCGACTTCTTACTCACTGATCCAATCATAAAACTCCCACTTCCAGAAAATCCTTGATTCGATAACGATCACCAATCCCCCTTTTGGAACAATTTGATTTGGAAATTCGGACAAGCGGCAATTCCAATCCTTTTTCGTAATCCCTTTAACAAATTCCAAAGATGACGCACTTTAATTTTCAAGACACGCAGAATTGTAATTGATTGGCACAGCGGATTACCGAGAAAACGATTCTTCCCGTGTTGCCACCTTTGAATTAATATTTAATGCAAATATTTTGAGACGGGAGAAACTGCAGGGAAACTTTATGTCTAGCACTGCAGATAATTGTGAGGGAGAGAGATTGTTAGAGTAAGCCGTTAAACCTTGGGCTTCCTCGATATAGCTTTAGGGCTCGATTGTCGTGTTTTAAATTTTCATCGCCATCAATTTGCGCAGGTGTTTATCATTAAAGACGAAAGTTTTATCCCAATGATTGAAACTATCGAGTTGATTGGTGTTTGCATTATTTCAGCGCTGCGTCTAATTTGCGAAGTTGGAGTTTCATTCTAACTAAGCGTAGTGGAAATGAGACATCACAAAATTTAGTCAGCATTATAAATAAATTTAAATCTGCATTGCTGATTAAAAATAAATATTCAATTCCTGACTTATATATATAAATATGTTTGCTATTAAATTAATTAACAACTCCAATTAATTATAATCCAAATAATTAATTAATGAAACTTAACAGAATAAACTGTTGGTACATCATCATCATCATTAATGATGCAACAGCCCCATGGTAGGCCAAGTCCATCTGCCTTCTGGCAGATTTCGCAAGGTGAGATGCTATCTTTTTAAGGTGTATGGTTGTCAGACCAACACTCGACGATCATATTAGACCGGGACCTACGGTTTAAAGTGGATTTCGAACCACTACAAACATCCTTGGCACAAAATCGAAACCTGTGGCACCGATCACCAGAGCGCTTCAAACTTGGCCATTAGGCCCAAATTGTTGGTTACTTTACAAAAAAAACTAACTGTTCGGTATCTTTTCATTGCTTCTTTGTGCCACCCCAATTTGGGAAGAATAGAATTAGAAATAGTTTGCACCCTAATACCTATATCTGAGAACCCAATGAAAATATTTCCTAGCCTACAGATTTATCATCTCCAATACATATAGCGTGCAATACCAATAAAGCAGAGCACAGTAAATGTGAACAATTAAAAGATTATTTTTCTAATACAAAACATTTAGATTTCTACTCTTTGGCATTGAACTTTTTAATTTTGCTGGCCACTTTTTCAAAGAGATCACCACTTTATGGGCAATTTTCTCTGTCACTAAAATTAACATAGAACTCTCATCCTCCACTTCTTCGAACACAAATTTATGGGCTTATCAATTTCATCTATGACTGAACAGGTTGGCTGAACAGTTCACAGGCTGACACATAGTTGGCGCTACTAGTATTAAATCCATATGATTATTAGTTAGCCCTAACCTTCAAACGACACGTGTATAAATTTCACAGCTGTTGCACTATTAGTATGTGACTGTCGGACTGTATTACTATGTGACTTCGGCTGACTGTCGATTGGACTCCGGTGTGAAATGATGGAGCCATGTTTCATCCATTGTCACATATCGACGCAAAAATTCGGGTTTATTACGATTGAACAGCTGCAAACACTGCTTAGAATCATCAATTCGTTGTTGTTTTGGGTCGATTGTGAGCTCGCGCGGCACCCACTTTGAACAGAGCTTTCGCATATCTAAATATTCATTCAAGAACAAAACATAAAAAAAGTCCACAAAATAATTTCTGATAGCGGTAAAGTGAAGTTGATTGAGATAGCTGATACCCTAAAGATATCAAAGGAACGTGTTGGACATATGGTGAATGAATATTTGGATATGCGAAAGCTCTGTTCAAAGTGGGTGCCGCGCGAGCTCACAATCGACCCAAAACAACAACGAATTGATGATTCTAAGCAGTGTTTGCAGCTGTTCAATCGTAATAAACCCGAATTTTTGCGTCGATATGCGACAATGGATGAAACATAGCTCCATCATTTCACACCGGAGTCCAATCGACAGTCAGCCGAGTGGACTGCACGTGATGAACACTAAAAATGTTATAACTTCACTAAAAATGCTATAACTGACATACTAATAGTGCAACAGCTGTCAAATTTATACACGTGTCTTTTGAAGGTTAGAGCTAACTGAAAATCATATGGATTTAATACTAGTAGCGCCATCTATGTGTCTGCCTATGAACCTTTCATCCCACCTGTTATGATATGCAAATTCATGGTAGTTAATCTTAAAATTCCTCTTAGAAAGTAATTCTTTCCCCTCATCCCACGTGCTTTTTTTTTCAATTCCTTCTATTAGCTCACACGCTCCCTATATATATCTTGTTCAAATTTTCAATCGTTAATAAAATACTTTTTATTCATCCACTCAAGTTCAAATATATTTTTTTGAACTTGTAGTGGATTACACTGGATTTTAATACAGTTTTTTCAAATATTAATTCAGTAATTAAATTTGATTAATTCATTTTAGTTTTTTTTAGATTTAAGTTGCGTATATCTACCAAATAGATGGTGCCAGATAAACTTAAAAAAATGAATGAAAATTATTTCTAAAGGACTTTCTGCCATATAATGAAAAAAAAAATAGGAATTGACTTTAAATTTTATTTTTTTATATTACTTGTTTGGTTTACATCAGTAATGTTTACTCCAATAACGTTTTAAAAAATCTGGAGTTATTGGCTGCAAATAAAGCCGCAATAAATATAAGTTTATTAAGGAAATTAAGATTTTTTTTTGTCTAAACTTTGGATTTTTGAATGACAATAAAATATATGGAAAAATATTTTAATTGGGGCAACAATTTATGGCGTATTTCCCAATAAAAAAATATCGTCAGTTGATGGATTTGTGTTTTATTAAACAGTAATTTATTCTTAGAGCAAAAATGTGCAGAAATATCAAAAAAAAAAAAAAAAAAAATAGTTTAATTCTTTGAAGATAAAAAAATTATGGAATAAAAGTAATTTTTAAAAAAAGTAATTAAGCACGAATCACTAATTAATGGAAGTAGTTAGTACTTTTTAAATTGAACAGTGCTAACGATCAAATAATAAAAATAATACATCTAATTAGTATATATTGTTCTTTTAATTATGAATGAACCAAAAAATGCAATGGAGAAAAAAGAATTAATAAAAATATAGAAATAATGGAAAGCATATTTATTCTGTAAAATAAAATTGAAATGTGTCAAAACTATCTTCATTTTTGAGATTTTTTTTTTTTCCGTACGAAAAAGAAGGGATGTTTTTTTTACAAAATTTTAATTTATTCTTAACTTCAATTAATTTAGTTTACTTTTCTTCCATATAGCCTGCGATTTTATTTTCTTTTTTTTTTCCAATTTCATTCCATGTCAATCTTTATAATCTTATAATCAAAATAAACATTTTTAGGTTTTTTTTTATTTACTTTTAATCAAAATAAATCAAATTCTTAGCTTTCATTATGATAATTCTATAGAAAAATATTCTGAACATCAACAATAATGTTTTGTATATAAATATTTAACTTTAACTGTAGTTTCATTATGGACAAATGCAGTATGTCAAGAAGTTATTATAAGTTTGTTTATTTTAAAAGTAATTTTTTTCAAAAAATTGCTGAAAATGAATTAGAAATCTTTGTTTTATTTTTACAACGTACAAACCAAATTTAAATAATTAAGACGTCAATAACCTTCAAGACGTCTGTCGATAATAAACTCATGTTTATAAATCTGAATGCAGTATTTTATTTCCAGCAAGCTCAAATAAAAAAAATGTAAATAAACATCATGATTAAAATATAATAAAAATCGAAATGTAAATAATATTTTTGAATTTTGCAGGGTATTTATAGAGTCTTTACAATTTCAAACCTTTATTACAAAGACAAATTGAAAGTCATTACATTGATTAAAGTCATTTAAGGAAACATTTTAAAAAAAATAAGTACTTTACTTTTACTGTATTGTACTTTACTTTTTTCCCCTCATTTCATTTTAATTTAGTTTTATTTTATTCATCTCTATACAGGCAAAATTATTTACAAAAAGTAAATCAATTTCCTGCCCGTGTAGCATTTTCCCCAATGGAAGAAATATGGCATTTCTGTTCCTAGGGGAAAGGAATGTATATTCTTTAACAAGTGCATAATAACATATCTCTCAAATCTGACAGAAGATAAACAGTGTTGTGGATATTTATATTACGTACAATTAGTGTTTTGTACTAATGAGAAAAACTTGTCACTCAAAGCTGACAGTGTCATGGATTATGAGACCAGTGTCATGGATTATGAGACCAGTGTCATGGATTATGAGACCAGTGTCATGGATTATGAGATCAGCGTCATGGATATAGAGACGTCATGAAATTACCGATGGTTTGTTCCATCCTCAAAAGTCAAACAATTACAGATGGACTATGTCATGAGCTGCTGAATTGTAGGGTGAGGAAGTATCCACTATATCGGGGAGGAAGTATCCACTATATCGGGGTGAGGAAGTATCCACTCCAATTAGAAGTGACAGAAGCTGAGCCCCCTCTGATTTTCTTAGAGTTAGGTATTTGGTCTGAGATCAGTCGACAAGAAGAGTTTTTATTTTCTCTTCTGAAAGCCGAGTTTCGGGTTTTCAGCTTAGAAATGGAGTCTTCGACGAATCTGTAAATATCTGTCTTTAAATGTGTTAAATATCGTATGTCTCTAATTGTATGTGTGTGTTGTTTGTGCATGTGTAAATAAAGGTGTGAGTTCTCCAATCTGTGCCTCAAGTATTTCAACCCAACCGTACACAGTTATAATCTGGTCACCCAACCTGCACACTACAATCTGGCACCAGCAAATGGGACCAGTACCCCTATCACTACAAAGGATAACAGTATAGTTTGTAATAAAGTATTCAAACATGTAATCAAAAAAATATATACAGAATTTCAATCTTATTTAAAGTAATAATCACTATTATTTAAAATAAAATGGAAATAAAAAAATAACAAAGAATGAATCGAAAGCAGATTTACAACATAACAAAAAATATTTCAAAAATTTGTTTGTGCTGTAAGTATTCCTAGAAGCAAACCAGAGCAATTCACACCAAATAAAACCCACTTGGATTTAAATTTGTAAAAAATTCGGTTTCTGCCAAAATGCACAAAACTTATTCTTTGCTCCGAAACAAATTAGATGTATTTCTAATCCTTCTTAGTAAAATACCAGTTATTCTTTCTGAGCAAGCTATAATAAAATTAAAGAAAACCTCCTAGAATACTTTTAAAAAAATAAAAAAGAAATGACGATGTAAAAATAAAAAATTAGTACAAGATCTTCTTTTAAATACCACCATCTCATTTAATAGGAGAAAATCCCTAAATTTGTTCCACTTAATTTAATCCTCCTTGCTTTACATCGAATATACATTATGTTGCTTTTATTTAATACCTTCCAAACTTTATTGACGTCATCAAGAATACTTTTATTTGCTTATTATTTTACGTAACATAAAATTAAACTTGTAACCGTGCTTCCACCTACACATAGAGTTCAGTTGACCTCGAGACTCTCACTCGAGAAGAAGTACAGATCAATCTGAGCTGCCGCTTAGAAACGTTTAGTTTATAATCTCTCAACCCATGAAGGAATATATTTAGAGCATCCCAGCGCATTAGTTGGCCTACATACTCTCACCCGGAGAGGAAGTATATCTCGAAGTATATTTATTTATTTTTGCACCCTGCGCGTACTTGAGTTTCGTGTTTTTGGCTTACAAGTGCAGTCATTTTCCAAATCTATAATTATCTGTCTTTAGATGTGTAAATATTGTATGTCTCTAATTGTATGTGTGTGGTATTTGTACGTGTGTAAATAAAGATGTGTATTCTCAAACCTGTGACTCTAGTATCTCAATCGAACCACACCCAGTTACAATAGGGTTGTCCAATCTGCACGCTACAATCTGGCACCCGAATGTGTGAACCGTATCCACATATATATATTTAGAGCCTCCCAACGCATTAGTTGGCCTACATACTCCCACAGGAAAGGAAGTACATTTAGAGCATCCTGCTTTTAGCTGAGTTTCGGATTTTCGGCTTAGAAGTGGAGCCCTTTTACGAATCTATAATTAGCTGTCTTTAAATGCGTTAATTATTGTATGTCTCTAATAGTAAGTTTATGGTTTTAGTAAGTGTGTAAATAAAGTTGTGAGTTCTCAGACTTTGCCTCAAGTATCTCAACCCAACACACCCAGTTAAAATCTGTCTGCCAAACCTACACACTACAATCTGACGCCCGAACGTGTGACCCGTACCCACACCCCTACAAACTATAATAATAAAGTTTGTAATAAAGTATTTAAGCATTTCATCAAAAAAATATACAAAATTTCAATCCTAGTTAAAATAATAAACACTATTTCTTTGAATAAAATTGAAATGAAACATAACAAACAATTAATCAGAAGAAGATTTACAACATAAGAAAAAATTCTCCAAAAAGATGTCGCTCTGTTAGAATTCCAAATATATTTCGCGCACCCTGCGGGTACTTGAGTTTCGTCTTTTTGGCTTAGAAGGGGAATCGTCCCAAGAATCTTTCTTTTTTTTAAATGTGTTAAATAGTATCCGTCTCTAATGGTATGTGGTGTTTGTGCGTGTGTCAATAAACTGTAAGTTCTCCAACCTGTGTCTCAAGTATCTCAACCGAACCATAACCTGTTACAATAGGGTTGTCCAACCTGCACACTACAATCTGGCATTCTAACGTATGACCCGTACCCACACCACTACAAACTATAATAATATAGTTTATAATAAAGTATTCAAATTAAAGTATACAGAATTTCAATCCTACTTAAAATAATAAACACTATTCTTTTAAATAAAATGGAAACAAAACAAAACAAACAATTAATATGAAGCAGATTTACAACATAACAAAAAAATATGTACAAATTTTTGTTGTGCTATAAAAATTCCAACAAATAAACCAAATAAAACAAACCTCGATTTCAGTTTTAAAAAAAAAAGTTTCTGACAAAATGAACAAGATTCTTCTTATCGAAAAAATTAGACGTATTTCTAATCCTTCTTAGTAAAATACCAGTTATTCTTTCTGAGCAAGCTATAACAAAATTAAAGAAAACCTCCTAGGATACATTTAAAAAAAATAAAAAGAAATGACGATGTAAAAATAAAAAATTAGCACAAGATCTTCTTTTAAATACCGCCATCTCATTTAATGGGGAAAAATCCTTAAATTTGTTCCACTTAATTTAATCCTCCTTGCTTTAAATCGAATATACATCATGTTGCTTTTATTTTAATACCTTCCAAACTTTATCGACATCATCAAGAATATTTTTATTTACTTACTATTTTACATAACATAAAATTAAACTTGTAACCGTGCTTCTTCCTACACACTGGCAAGAGCCCCCCCCTCCCCGGCTTTGTCGTTGAGGAGCAATGGTCAGTTGGCTCGAGACTCTCACCCGAGGGAAGTACAGCATAACCTACGCTCCAGCTGAGGAACGTTTAGTTTATAGTCTCTCATCACAAGAAAAAACATATTTTGAGCATCACAGCGCATTAGTTGGACTACAGACATTCACCCGGAAAGGAAGTAAAATTCGAGTACCCTGCGCTTAGCCAAGTTTCGGATTTTGAGCATAGAAATGGAATCCTTCCAAGAATCTATAATTATATGTCTTAAAATGTGTTAAATGTTGTTTCTAATTGTATCTGTGTGATTTTGTGCATGTGTAAATAAATCTGTGAGTTCTCAAACCTGTGCCTCAAGTATCTCATTCCAACCACACACAGAAATAATCTGGTTGCCCAACAACCGTATAACATTTTGGAGCTAGAACGTGGAACCTGTACCCACATCACTACAAATTATAATAATATATTCAAGCATCTTATCATAACTGTAATAAAAATAAAACAACTATAATAAAGTATTCAAGCGTCAAAAGTATGTAGAATTTCAGTCATAATTAAAGTAATAAATAAACACTATTTCAAATTAAAATGGAAATAAAGCATAACAAACAATTAATAGGAAGCAGATTTACAAAAATACAAACAAAAAATATTTCAACAAATTTTTATGCTGTTAGAATTCCAACAAACAAACCAAAGAAATTTACACTCAACAAAACAAACCTCAATTTCAGTTTTTTTTAAAAAATCCAGTTTCTGCCAAAATGCACAAACTTCTTATTCTTTACTCCGAAACAAATTAGACGTATTTCTAATCCTTCTTAGTAGAATACCAGTTATTCTTTCTGGGCAAGCTATAACAAAATTAAAGAAAACCTCCTAGGATACTTTTAAAAAAAATAAAAAAGAAATGACGATGTAAAAATAAAAAATTAGTACAAGATCTTCTTTTAAATACCACCATCTCCTTTAATAGGAAAAAATCCCTAAATTTGTTCCACTTAATTTAATCCTCCTTGCTTTAAATCGAATATACATCATGTTACTTTTATTTTAATACCTTCCAAACTTTATCGACATCATCTGGAATATTTTTATTTACTTACTATTTTACATAACATAAAATTAACTCGTAACCGTGCTTCCTCCTACAAACTGGCAAGAACCGTTCAGGAGAAATGCTCAGTTGGCCTCGAGACTCTCACTCGAGAAGAAATACAAAGCGACATGAGCTCCCTCTGAGGAACGTTTAGTCTGTAGTCTCTCATCCAAAGAAAAAATATATTTAGAGCATCACGGCGCATTAGTTAGCATAAAAACATTCACCCGGCGAGGGACTACATTTCGAGCACCCTGCGCTTAGCCGAGTTTCAGATTTTCGGCTTAGAAGTGGAGTCTTGTCGAATCTATCTATTTTTCAAACATTTCTAATCTATAATTATCTGTCTTTCAGCATGTTAAATATTGTATTGTGTGATGTGTATGTGCCTACGTAAATAATGTTGTGAGTTCTTGAACCTGTGCCTCAAGTATATCAACCCAACCGCACCCAATAACAATCTGTTTGCCCAACCTCCACACTACAATCTGAACCCCGAACACTTTCCACCGTACACAGACCACTACAAACTATAATAATATAGTTTGTAATGAAGTATCCAAACATGTAATCAAAATAATATGCAGAATGCCGATTCTGTTTATGTAATAAACACTATTTTAAATAAAATGAAAATAAAGCATAACAAACAATGAATCGGAAGAAGATTTACAGCATAAAAAATATCTCAAAAAATTGTTGTGCCGTTAGAATTTCACCAATTTACACTCAATAGAACAAACCTCAATTTCAGTTTTTAAAAAATTCAGTTTCTGCCAAAATGCACAAACTTCTTATTTTTTCCGAAACAAATTAGACGTATTTCTAATCCTTCTTAGTAAAATACCAGTTATTCTTTCTGAGCAAGCTATAACAAAATTAAATGAAAACCTCCTAGGATGCGTTTAAAAAAGTAAAAAAGAAATGACGATGTAAAAATAAAAAATTAGTACAAGATCTTCTTTTAAATACCGCCATCTCATTTAATAGGAGAAAATCCCTAAATTTGTTCCACTTAATTTAATCCTCCTTGCTTTAAATCGAATATACAGCATGTTACTTTTATTTTAATACCTTCCAAACTTTATCGACATCATCAAGAATATTTTTATTTACTTATTATTTTTTTTTGTCCTTTATTCTTTTTTTTTTTTTTTTTATTCTTGTTCTTGTATTTTTTACGATTTTTTTTTCTCTCCAAGCAGTAAAGGTCAGAAGTTAAGCGAAGTTTCCCGTAGAATCCTTCCAAGTAGTTTACGAACTACTTATTCGAACGTAGAATAAAGGACAGAACCGTTACCCTAAACACAATTACCTGCAGTTGCAGTGCAACAAATTGACGTCACTTAGGTTTGAAAGCTTGTGTTATTTATTTGGGTACAGTAAAATATGAGACTGGAATGGTTTTGAGGAATTTCTGGCAAAAGGAATTGGAAAATATTGAAGAGAACGTAAAAAAATTCTTTTTGGAAAAATTAAAGTTAATCCTCATCTATAATAAGTAGTATTATACGATTTTAATATTTAGATTTAAATTTTAATTGCAAAGTATTCAAATAAGAACAAATTAAGATTTTTGTGGAAAAAAAATTTAAACTATTTTTGTTGTTTTATTTTAAAAATCAGACCTTTAGCTTTTGAAAGCAGTTTTAGGCTCGTTTCCGAATTTTTTAAAAGTCGAGATACAGTTGTTATTTCGCATACTACTAATACTACATCACACAACATCACCTCACTGAGCTTAGAGCTGATTTGTCCCTTTACAGTTTGGGAATGATGTGAGTAAAAAGAAGTCTGATTAGGCTCTGTGACGCTGTATGGTCATATGAGACCGGGACCTACAGCTTAAAGTGGATTCCAAACCACTTCATCCAAGGATTCCAAACCATTTCATCCATGGCATCGCCGGGATTCGAGCCCGATACCTGTGGTACTGAGTGCCAGAGCGCAAATCCTTATTCCACATACTGAACCTGACATCGGAGATGCCATCTGATGAGAGGTTCAACAGATTCTCCTTTCCATGGTACTTGCTTCAGTACTATCCACCATCTGTTGCATGCAAAGTTCATCTTGTATGAAGGAGGTCAGGTGAAAAATTTGGGAAGCGTCAAGAGGTTTTGCTTTTGTTGCTTCTCTGTAAATGTTGTTTGTTTTCGCCATTCTTCTTAGTCTGTTTAGTTCGTGCTACAGATTCTGAAGCTGTTAATGGTTTTTCGCTAAGGAGATATCACCTGACATTTGACGTGTTCGAAATCGCGTCGCTGAAACCGTAACTGTTGTTTTTCATACGATTCTTGACAGCATATCTTAATCACTTTACATAAACGAGAAGAATTGCCATTGTAAAAATAGTAATTTGGTTATACTGCCTGAGGAGAACCTTATGAGTTTTCTTGCATTTAACAAGCATTAACTCCAGTTTAAATTATCATGTCTAAATTTTAATGCTTGAAGGCATCATTTTAAATAAAGTAAAATCACCTATTTTAAATATTCGAGTTGGTTCGTACTGCCTGAGGAATGCCGTGTGAATTTCTGTACATTGAGCAAGCAAGTGTGGAGTTATTCTTTAAGGTACTATCTCACTTCAACACCTTTTCCATTAATGAAACATTAAAGTATAGTAAAGCTCTTTGTAATATATTACATATTTTTATATATATGTGGGACAAAGGACAGTATAATATTGCCATGAGAGTAAATGTCTACTCCTTCACGCGATATGCAAATGAGTGTAGCATTTATTTTCTCAGGGGAAGAGTTTTGGTGTTTCATTCCCAGAAGAGAGGAATGTATGTTATTTGCCAAGTATCACTCAAATTTGACAGCAGACAAGTAGTATTGTGGGTAGTTATATTGCATACAATTAGTGTTTTGTACTAATGAGAACAACCTCACTCAAATCTGATAGAAGATATTCAGTATCAGGGATAATGAGACTAAGAAAATTAGCAAATGTCTGTATGACCTTCACAGATCGAAGCAATTACAGATTGAATATGGACTACACCATGAGTTGTTCAATTGTGATTGGTAATAGACCACGAGTTAATAAATGTTCATTCCATTGAGAAGGGAGGGAAGCCCCTGACGGATTGTCTTAAAGGGAGGTTTTTGGTGAAGATTAGAGAGAGTTCTGCGACGAGTCGATCATAAATGTTGTTTTTCTTTTTTCTCTGAAGAGACTAAATAGGCCGGAGATTAAACCTGTTTCTCAAAGTGGATCCCTTGTGGTTTCGTGTATTAAACCATGTGTTAATTAAGGTCTGCCGGAGACCAGGCAATTAGATTCAACGTAGAACTCTGAAAAATCTCCGACCTTGGAGTGAACTGTACTTGTGATTTAATCGTGCACTTGTGATCAAATTCTATTTTTAATATTTATTTCTTTGTATAATAATAAAGAGTTCATTATTTGTATGTATATACATATATATAATCATCATTGTCACAACAGCCCAGGATGGGCCAAGGCCATCTACCTACTGGTAGATTATATATATATATATATATATATATAGTGTTTGTGACTAAAAATTAAAGTGTTCCCCGGAACCTGAAAGTGGCCCTCTTCTTGAAGTCGTTATAGGTCTAATATATACCAAGACGTTACAAATGTAATGTAGCAGTTATCATTATAAGCCCTCTGGAAGAATGCTCTACAGGATGGTTTGAAAATAAATAAAATTGCATGATCAACTCGAAAGTGAAATAGAATATTTAAAAAGCGTATAATCAATCTTCATAATACAACCGGTGTATAATGAGATTTTTTTTTTCCTATTAAGAACTGTTTGTTAAATATTTCACTAAAATATTTTAGATTATTTTTTTTTAATTATAATAAATAAAAAAATAAAACGCATAAATGTCCTTTAATAATTAAGTTTATAGATCGATCTATACTTCTGAAATTGTTAAAATCAAGGACATAACCTTGTTGAGCACGAACTATGCCATAAATTCTGTCTTTGTCCATTAACGTATTGTACATAATTGACTATTCAAAAGGGCACGTACAAAGAGGATTCATGTCTAGTCAATACACGCGAGTCTAGTCAAATTACTTGTGTGTTAGTATCCCAACGGAAGGGAATTAGGAGCCGTAAACATCAAGATTCTTATGTGCTGATAACAGCTTTGCCAGCAATGGATCGTTCGGATGGATTGGCGCAGCTGGTGCGCCACAAGTTAGAGCTTCTGCCTTGAGGCCAGGGACGAAACAATTTGTTTTGGGGTAAGGTCTCTTTCTGGTTCTGTTAAGAGACACCTGCGTCCTCAGTTACGGTGTGTTTTGATACAGAATGAGAAAAGTGACAGGAAACGTGACTGCACAACGAATAAACAATAGATAGGCATTCTTCATCAAGTCAAATAGAGTTTTTCTGAACGTTTTAGGTTTTAAACATAGTGGCATGTCACCTAACATAACATCACCATAAATAATAGCATATTGATAATATAAATATATATATGAATTATCAACATAAATAAAAATTATGCTCCAAGTTAAAAGTTCATAGGTTGTCAGATAGGATCAAACGACACCTTATCAAAAAGTATGTTTTGTTCAATGAATCCTATGTTAAAATGGATTAAAATATTTATCAATGCTATATTACACTTTTTTATTTATAAAACTACATTTAATATAAATTTTTTTTTTAAAAAACTTTATTTAAAAAATCGTATCTTTAAAAGTATTAGTCATTTTATAAATATTGTGTCAAAAAGGATGAAATATTTTTCAATACTTTATTACACTTTATTTACTTATAAAGCAGAACTTATTATATAATTTTTAAAAAAATCTTTATTTAAAATCGTAACTTTAAAAGTACTATTTATATAATGAATACTCTGTTAAAAAGGATTAAAATATTTATCAATATTTTATTACACCTTTTTATTTAAAAAAACACAATTAATTATTAAATTTAAAGAATCTTTGTTTAAAATATCGCATTTTTAAAAGAATTATTTATTTTAGAAATACTATGTTAAAAAAGACAATATTTTTTTAATATTTCATTGCATTTTTTATTCACAAGGCAGAATTGAATAAATAATATAAAAATCTTTATTTAAAAAAGTGTATCTTTAAAATTGTTTTTTATTTAACGAATATTCTGTTAAAAAAGATTAAAATATTTTTTAATACTTCATTACATTTTTTACTTATAAAGCAGAATTTAATACAAACTTAATTATCAATACTTTATTAATTAAAAAGCACAATTTGATGAAAAATTTAAAAATAATTTTTTTTTTAAATCGTGCCTTTAAAAGTATTATTTATTTAATGAATATTATGTTAAAAACGATTAAAATATTTATCAATATTTTATTATATTTCTTCATTTATGAAGTACAATTTAATATAAAATATGAAAAATATTTATTTAAATAACCGTAGTTTTAAATTATTAATTTATTTAGTGAATACTATTTTTAAAAAAAAGATTTAAAATATTTTTCAATATTTTATTTGCACTTTTTTATTTATAAAGTAGAATTGAACACAAAATTTAAAAATATCTTTATTTAAATAATTGTATCTTTAAAAATATAAGAATGAATGCTACTACTATACTATGTTAATGGATGAATACATGAATACTATGTACTAATATAATTACATGAATACTATGTTAAAAAGGATTAAAATATTTATCAATACTTTACTGCGTTTTTTTACTTATAAAGCACAATTTAATATATAATCTCAAAAATCTCTTTATTTAAAAAATCGTATCGTTAAAAGTATTATTATTTAATGAATAGTATATTAAAAAGGATTAAAATATGAATGCCAATTTCATTACACTTTTTTATTTATAAAGCTGAGTTTAATATAAAATTTAAAGAAAAATCGTTACTTTAAAAAATCATATATTTAAATGGGTTATGAATACTAAATTAAAAAGCACTAAAATATTTTTCAAAACTTTATTACATTTTTTTTATTTATAACGCAGATTTTAATATATAATTTTAAAAAAAAATCGTATATTTAAAAGTGTTAGTTATTTAATGAATACTATGTTAAAAAGCATTGAAATATTTACCAATAAGTTATTACACTTTTTTTTATTTATAAAGCAGAATTTAATCTATAATTAAAAAGAAATCTTTGCTGAAAAAATCTTTTTTTTTATGTATAGATTTTTTTTAATGTGAAATAGTATTTAATAACAAATGAGTATCCGTTAAATATATTTTTAAAATTTATGTATTAAAAACATTAAAAGAAAAAAAAAATTCCCATCTAATATTTTTGCATTTGGTTTGTTGATATTGATAAACATTGATATTAGGATAAATTATTAAAAATAAAAAGATTTTTTTCCTTTTTTATCTTTTTCGTATTCATAACACACTTAAGTTTTAGTATTGCTTTTATGAACTTTAGCATTACTTTTTATTATTGCTGTTTTTCTCGAATGGAGGCCATAGTGAGTTGAGGTCACAAATAGAAATACTTATATATAGCAGATTCAACTTCATCAGGGGAAGAGGATTTCACATCAATGTATTACGCAGTGTACACAAATGGAAATTTTTAAAACAATTTCAAAAAACAAATTAAATTAAGAGGGTATTCCTGACAGGTTGTTATTATATAGAAGCGTATTGTTATTAAAAAATATACATTTCTCTCTCCTGGGAACGGAATGATAGAACTCTTCCAGTGGAAAAAATGGTACAATATAAAATAAAACCAAAATTATATAATTCCATAAAATATATGGGTATTGTCTTTTGGGAGTGTGTTTTCCATTTCCTCCGCCAATTATTCTTATTGGTTACTATTTTTAATTTCTTTCACGAGCGATTGATATATTTTTTAAAATTTCATTCTCGAGCTATTAATTAATTTTGTAAAAATTTCTTCACCTTGAAAAATAAACGGAAACTCCGGCCTATTCCTTCACTTCAAAGAAAAAAGAAAAGCAACACTTGTGGTCGACTCGTCACAGAATTATCTTCTATTCTTCACTAAAAACCTCTTTTAAGACAATCCGTCAAAATTGGGGTCAACTTCCCTCACTTCTCATTGGAGTAGACATTTCTCAGGTCCTGGTCTATCACCAAGTACGATGGACCAACTCATAGTATAATTGTTCAATTATAATTAATCAATCTGTAGTTATTTCGATCTGTGAAGATTTCACTGACATTCGCTAATTTTCTGTGTCTCGTTACATATATCTGCTTACCGAATATCTGCTATTAGATTTTTGTGACAGGTTGTTCTCATTAGTACAGAACATTAATAACATGTAATATAACTACCCACAATACTGATTTCGCCTGTCAAATTTCAGTGATGGGTTGTTATTATGTACTTGTCAGATAACAAACATTCCTCTCTCATGGAATGAACTGCCAAAACTCTTCTTTAAAAAATTTTTTTTTCTTCTTTCTAATGCAGCTGGCAAACACTTGGTCTTGGATGCCTTAAGGCAAGTGCTGCACAGACGTTACTCACTTTGCATTACCCAGCGGGCGATTGTAACTTGAAGATAAACCACGGACGCGGAGTAATAATTCCCCCGCAACGCTCTACGATCATATTAGACCGGGACCTACGGTTTAAAGTGGATTTCGAACCACTACAAACATCCATGGCACCGCCGGGACTCGAACCCGAAACCTGTAGTACCGAGCGCCAGAGCGCTAGCCACTCGGCCGTTCAGGTCCTAAAAGGGCTACCGACGTTACTCACTTTGCACTACCCAGGGGGCGCATGTAACTTGAAAATAAGCCGCGGATGAAGTAACAATGCTCCCGCGACTCTCTGCGATCGTATTAGGACTGGATCCTACGGTTTAAATTGGATTCCGAACCACTAACAAACACCCATGGCAACGCCGGGGTTCGAACCCGATACCTGTGGTACTTATTATTTTTCCTTTAAGAAATAATGTACATCCTACACAATTATTCGCCATTCAGATTATATACAGAAATGTTTAACAAAAAAATGTAAAATTTTAAATTCCAAATGTATTTGCTTTTAAATGTGACGATATCGTTTGTATTTGATATTGTTTAATATGTAGATAAAGTTTATTTTAACATTAAAACTTTATTCTGCAACATTTTATAGTTTATGGTATCCTATTTTTCCCTGTTAATTTTAAATATAAAATGCAATGTAACTCAATTTATTTCTTTACATTTTGAATATTTTAAACTTATTCAAAATTCTTGATTTTTTTTTTTTTTTTTTCACGTTTTGATTTTTACAAAATAAAATATCACGTAGAATTTTCATTTTATGAAAACAAATGCAATAACCAAGTTTATTTTCGAGAATGAATGAATAAATAAATAAAATATCAGAATTAATTTAAATAATTAATTTTTTTTAGATAAATAGTAATAAACTCGCTAAGAAATATCACACATGATTAAAAGCATAGTAGAGTACAAGAATAAATTTTTTTATTTTTACGAAGGATTTAAAATATGCATAATTTATAGAAAATAACTAGATGTAAACTGTAAAAATAACTGTACTAGAATAACTGTAAAAATAATTCCACAGATTTATAATAAATTTATACATTTATAATAATTTTCATTTAATAACTTATTGATAGTGTTTATTGAAAAATACAAAGGTTTCAAAAATGAATATGAATTATAATAAAGTTTAAAATTCTTTGCAAAAAATTTATTGAATAGAGGGTAATTTTTATTCTTTATAAAAATAAATATATGAAATAAGTTATAATGCACACAAGAAGTAAATTTATGAAGAATTTTGATAACTCGACTTCTATTAAAAAGTCCCAACAATTCTTCCAATTGAAAAGTCTCAACTTTTGAGTTCCTGCTTTCTTACAATGAAATTCGCCTGACTCTTAGCACAGTTTTAAAATGCGCAGGTATTAGAAGCTGGCAAAAGTGGCAAGTATTTGAATCTGAACAGCTGCCCAAAAAAGTAGCTACTTTAAGAAAAGTCAAATATCGCGCAAGTATCATACTGAAGCTGAACAGCTATCCAATTCGCCGCAACGCATATCCATGCATTTTCAAAACATTATCACTCCTTCTTTAAGAGAACCAAAATCACAGTACCAGTACTTTAACAGTACTAATTATTGAAGTCCACGAGAACTGATTGTATTCAAAGTATAAGGTTTTGAATTTCTTCTGTCTGTAGCTACTTTAAGATAAGTCAAATATCACGTAAATGAAACCTCGGCAAGTATTTGAAGCTGAACAGCTGTCCAAAAAAGTAGCTACTTTAAGAAAAGTCAAATATCGCGCAAGTATCATACTGAAGTTGAACAGCTATCCAATTCGCTGCAACGCATATCCATGTGTTTTCAAAATATCATCACTCCTTCTTTTAGAGAATCAAAATCACAGTACCAGTACTTTAACAGTACTAATTATTGAGGTCAACGAGAACTGATTGTATTCAAAGTATAAGGTTTTGAATTACTCCTGTCTGTAGCTACTTTAAGATAAGTCAAATATCACGTAAATGAAACCTCGGCAAGTATTTGAAGCTGAACAGCTGTCCAAAAAAGTAGCTACTTTAAGAAAAGTCGAATACCGCGCAAGTATCATACTGAAACTGAACAGCTATCCAATTCGCTGCAACGTATACCCATGTATATTCAAAATATTATCACTCATACTTTAACAGAACCAAACCTGACAATACAAGTTCTTTAACAGTACCAATTATTGAGGCTAAAGAGAACTGATTGTATTTAAGAGAATGAAGTTTCAAATTACTCCTTTCTGAAAATATACTTTAAGATAAGCCAAATATCGGGCAAGCGAAATTTCGTCAAGTATCTGAAGTTGAACAGCTATCCATTTCGCCGCAACTCATGTCCATGTATTTTCAAAATCTATTCAAATCATTATCACTCTCCCTTTAACAGAACTCAAACTGACAGTACCAATTATTGAGAAACGATTGTATTTAAAGAATTAACAAGAAACGAGTTTATTTCAAGAATAAGACATCAAATTACATTTATCTGAAAAAAAAAAATTATAGCATCTTTAAGATAAGCTAAATATCGCGCTAGTATCATACTAAAGTATAACAGCTATCTAATTCGCCGCAACGCATATCCGTGTATTTTCTAAATATTATCACTCCCATTTTAACAGAACCAAAATAGACACCACCAATACTTTAATAGTAGCAATTGTTGAGGTTAAATAGAATCTAATTTATTCAAGGTATAAAGTTTTAACCTAATTCTGTCAAAATATATGTAGCTACTTTAAAAAAAGTCAGATATCACTCAAGTGAAATTTCATCAAGTATCTGAAGATGAACAGCTATCCAATTCGCAGCAACGCATATCTCTGCCTTTTCAAAATCTATTAAAAATATTATCATTCGCACTTTAGCAGAACTAAGCCTGACAGTACCAATACTTTAATTGCACCAATTATTGAGGATAACGAGAACCGCTTGAATTTAAAGAATAAGGTGTAATATATGTATATGTATATGTAGCTACATATATTACAGCTGTCTGAAAATATATGTAGGTACTTTAAAACAAGTCAGATATCGCACAAATATCCTACTGAAGCTGAACAGCTATCCAATTAGCCTCAAATGCATATCCATGCATTGTCTATATATATTGAAAATATTATCACTCCCACTTTAACAGAAGCAAAACTGACAGTGGCAGTACGTTAACAGTACCAGTTATTGATATTAACAAGAATCGATTATATTCAAGGAATAAAAATTCAAATTACACTTGTCTGAAATTATATGTAGCTACTTTAAGATAAGCTGCATGTCATATCGAAGCTGAACAACTATCCATTTCGCCACAAATACATATCCCTGTATATTCCACATATATTCAAAATATTGTCACTTCTACTTTAACAGAACTAAAACAGACAGTATCAATATATTAACAGTACCAATTTTTGAGGTTAACGAGAACCAATTGTATTCAAAGAATTTGATTTTAAATTACTGCTGTTTGAAAATATATGTAGCTACTTTAAAATAAGCCAAATATTGTGCAAGCATCATGTTGAAGTTGAAAAGCTATCCAGTTCACCGTGCAACATCGTGCAAGTGAAATTTCGACAACTAACAGAAGCTGAACAGCTATCCAATTCATCCGCAACTTATATCCATGTATTTTCAAAAACCTATTTAAAATATTATCACTCCCACTTTAACCCAACTAATATCCAGCGATAACTCTACTGATTGTTGGCAATCGAATTCTTGCTTTCAGTCCAATGTTATTATTATTATTATTATTGTTGTTATTATTATTGTCTATATATATTAAAAATATATATAGACAATGCATGGATATGCATTTGGGGCGAATTGGATAGCTGTTCAGCTTCAGTAGGATATTTGTGCGATATCTGGTTTGTCTTAAAGTAACTACGTATATTTTCAAACAGCTACATCAGGCAGTTGTAATATATGTAATTACATATATATATATTACACCTTATTCTTTAAATTCAATCGGTTCTCGTTATCCTCAATGATTGGTACTATTAAAGTATTGGTGCTGTCAGTTTTGGTTCTGTTAAAGTACTTTACTTTAATACAATACTTTAATAGTACCAATTGTTGAGATTAAATAGAACCTAATTTATTCAAGGAATAAAGTTTTAACCTAATTTATAGCTCAGTTAGATAATTCAAACGAAAGTTTTAACGTCTCAACTTATATCCATGTATTTTCAAAACCTATTCAAAAATATATGTAAAAGCTATTCAAATATTATTTATAATAGTAAGATCAGATATCGTTCAAGCGAAATTTCGTTAAGTATCTGAAGCTGAACAGCTATCCAATTCGCCGCAACTTATATCCATGTATTATTTTCAAAACCTATTCAAAATATTATCACTCCCATTTTAAACCAACTAATATCCATCGATAACTCTATTGATTGCTGGCAATCGAATTCTCGCTTTCAGTCCCACAACATTTATAGAGTAAACAACGCGGGCGGGAAGCGATTCGTGGGCCGACATTTATCAACTTTATTTTCTCTCCCCATTCAGGGGGTTGGGGATTAGCACGTGCGGTCCCACTTTGCGGCCATCCCCTGTATGCATTCTTTTTCCGCTCCACCCTTCCCCCCATTGTCCCCCGAAGGTTCATTTATCTTCCTTATGATCCGCCCCCCTTCCCCCTGGTGTCTCCATGGACAAGTCCAATTACTGTTTTCGTTCGCCGGCATGATTTTTTTCTTTGCACCCTTCACTTCGAACGCACTTTTCGAACAAGAACATTTTTATTCATGTGTTTCCGCTCATTTCCATGAGGGTGGAGAGGGGTTGCTGAATTTAGGGGGGATTTATTATCGCATGCGCGTTTCATTTCAAAAAGGGGAAGAGAGGCCCAAAGGGTGAAAGATTTTTGAAAAATACTGCTCAGCATGGGTTTGACTCGGAGAAATGAGATTCTTATCAGGGGGAAAAAAAAAGGAGTAGAAACTTTGAATATTTTAAAGAAAAAGGAAGTTGAATTTTACTGTACCAAATTTTAATTCGTGGACTGTTCTTCTAATATTGATTTTAATCTCAGTTTATTCTGAAAATAGCAGGAAAAAACACTTACTTTAAAAAGAAAAAAAAAAAAAAAGACTTCCTATTACTTGTAAGTTGAAATTAAAATCAAATTCATTGTTTCTTTTTCGTCTTGTTTTTCGAATCAAAAATGTAGTGTACTATTAATTTATACCACGAATCTGGTAAAAATCATTTTTTAACGTCAAGATCATTGTGTACTATTAATTTAAACCATGAATATGGTTGAAATTTTTTTTTTTTAGCTTCAAGAGCGTTGTCAAATATTAATTTAAACTATGAATCTTGTAGTAAATAACATTAAGATCTTTGTATGTTATCATGTTGTTTTTCTCATCAAGGACATTGTGTATGGCTAATTTATTCCTCAAATCTTGTAAAAAAAAATATATTTTTTTTACATCATTAAGAACATTGTGTACTCTTAATTTAAACCATGAATCTTGTAGAAAATATCAATAAGATCGTTGTGTTTTGCTTTCACATCAAGTATATTGTGTATCCCTAATTTATGCTACGAATCTTGTAAAGATTTTTTTTCTTGACATCAAAAACAATGTGTTTACAATTAATCTAAACCATCAATCGTGTAGAAAATAACATTAAGTTCTTTGCCTTTTGTCGTTTTGTTTTTCACATCAACGACATTAAACATCACTAATTTATACCGCGAAACTTGTAAAAATCTTTTTTTTACACATCAAGAATATTTTGCACTATTAATTTAAACCATGAATCTTGTAGAAAATATCAATAAGATCGTTGTGTTTTGCTTTCACATCAAGTATATTGTGTATCCCTAATTTATGCTACGAATCTTGTAAAGATGTTTTTTTTCTTGACATCAAAAACAATGTGTGTACAATTAATCTAAACCGTCAATTTTGTTTTTTTTTGTCGTTTTGTTTTTCACATGTACATTATCACTAATTTATACCGCGAAACTTGTACTTTTTTACACATCAAGAATTTTTGCACTATTAATTTAAACCATGAATCTTGTAGAAAATTTAAGATCGTTTTGTTTTTGCTTTCACATGAGTATATTGTGTATCCCTAATTTATGCTACGAATCTTGTAAAGAATGTTTTTTTCTTGACATCAAAAACAATGTGTGTACTACTAATTTAAACCATGAATCTTGTAGAAAATAACATTAAAATAATTGTCTTTTGTCGTTTTGTTTTTCACATCAACGACATTAAACATCACTAATTTATACCGCGAAACTTGTAAAAATTTTTTTTACACATCAAGAATATTTTGCACTATTAATTTAAACCACGAATCTTGTAGAAAATAACAATAAGATTGTTGCCTTTTATCATTTCGGTTTTCTCATCAAGGTCATTGTGTATCATTAATTTATATCCCGAATTTAAAAAAAAAAAAATTATTTAATATCAGGAGTACTGTGTACTATTAATTTAAACCATGATTCTTGTAGAAAATAACATTAGGATAGTTGTGTTTTGTTTTTGATATTGTGGACATTTGTTAAAAACATTTATTTTAACATCAAGAACATTGTGTACTACTAATTTAAACCATGAATCTTGTAGGAAATATATGTATATGAATCTTGTATGAAAATATAGAAATATATGTCTTTTGGTTTTTCTTAACAAAACATTATGTATCATTAATTTATAACGAATCTTGTAAAAATAATTTTTTTGACATCAACAGCATATTGTGCGTACTATTAATATAAATCATGAATCTTGTAGAAAATAACAATAGTTTGTTGTCTTTTGCTGTTTTATTTTTCACCTCAAGGCCATTGTGTATCATTGCTTTATAACATGAATTTAGTAAAATCATTTTTTTTTAACATCAAGAACATTCTGTACTATTAATTTAAACCATAAATCTGGCAGAAAATAACATTAAGATCGACGTCTTTTTCGTTTTGCTCTTCAAAACAAGGTCATCGTGCGACATTAATTTATGCCACGAAACATGTACGAATCCTTTTATTAACATCAAGAACATTGTGCGTTATTGATGTAGGCAATGAATCTTGTAAAAAATGGCATTAAGGTCGATGTCTTTTGTCGTTTTGTTTTTTACATCAGTTTTTCACATCGCAATCATGTCGTTTTGTGTTTCACACTTTTCACATCCCATCCTTTCACATTTCATCATCATTGTGCATCACTAATTTATACCGAGAATCTTGTAAAAATAATTTTTTTAACATCAAGAACATTGTGTACTATTAATTTAAACCAGGAATCTTGTAGAAAATAACATTAAGATCGTTGTCTTTTGTCGTTTTGTTTTTCTCATTAAGGACATTGTGTGTCACAAATCTTTACCATGAATCTTTTAAAAATCATTTAATTAACGTCAGGAACATTGTGTACTATTAATTTAAACCATGAATCTTGTAGAAAATAATATATCGTTGTATTTTTGTCGTTTTGTTTTTCTCATTAAGGACATTGTGTGTCACAAATCTTTACCATG
>BPLQ01011848.1:0-26451 GCA_021605075.1 Caerostris darwini
TTTGGTGATGGATTGAGCCATCGGGCGGCTTTTCGGACTGGAATACGAGGGCGGTCTGTCCACGTCCATTGCTGTAATACCATGAACTTCCACATGAGTTCGGATTGGATATGAAATTGCTCTTATCTCTTTAGTAAACACGCTTTTTTTTTTTTGTCGATTTCTCACCAATAATAGCAATGGTAACGCAATGGTGCTTGACGATGTAAATAAGTTGCATTCAAATTATAAAGGATTTTACATTAAAAATAAATTAATAGTTTAAAAAAACTAAAAAAAAACACTCTTTTAGAGTTAATCAAACTAAAAAGTAAAAAATAATTGTTAGCATAAGAATAAAATGACGAGAAAATGAATGTCATTGTTCTAAAAATGTTCTGTAAATGTTTCTTTGCAGCTTAAATAGTGTGGGAGAGAAACAGATCTCCAGGAAAAGTGATGCGCTGGAAGATATTGACTTTCAAAAAGGCTGTGTGTTTTTAATCTAATCCTGGCGTTCCCTAATCATGATGAGATAATAAACTATCAGATTTTTATTGCTATCGATTGTGATGATAAATTAAATCTGATAGCTTAAAAGTATGAGGCTCAAACCGAGCCCAAAGTTTACAAACAAACAAACATACAGGTGAAACTAATAAAAGCGTATTAATAAGTTATCCATTTTGAAGAAATTTTGGTTGCCTTCTCTTTCGTTTTCCATTACAATTTTCAAGAAGACCATGTAACTTTTGATAGTCATGCCTCATACTTATATGACATATGATACACTCAATGTTAATGACTCTAAAATGTATGTGAAGAAATATTCTGAACTTAACCTTCTATACTAAAAGGAGATTTATCAATTTTCTGTTTTTTAATACGGCATTACTAAGATGTTATTTGTCATAAAACAAAAAGTACCAAGTGGATCCAAAAGTGTCTTCATTCTCTAACGTTAATGACTCTAAAACGCACATACATGTGAAAGAATGTTCTGCCTTAAATTTCAATTCTGAAATGACCGTTACCAATTTTTTGGATCGTTATTAATACGACATTCCCACAATTATGTTTGTCATAACACAAAAAGTACCAAATGGGCAAAAAATGTCATCATTTTCTAACGTTAATGACTCTAGAATGCTTATGCATATGAAAGAATATTCTGCCTTAAACTTACTGAAATAACCGTTATCAATATGGTATTTCCGAGATGCTGTTTCACATAATACAAAAAGTACCAAATGGGCAAAAAATGTCTTCATTTTCTAACGTTAATGATTCTAAGGCGTACATACATGGAAAATAATATTCTGCCCCAAACTTCCATGCTGAGATGGCCGTTAATAATTTGTCGGACAGTTATATGACATTACCAAGATGCTGTTTGTCATAAAACAAAAAGTACCAATTTGTCAAAAGTGCCTTCATTCTCGAACGTTAATAACTCTGAAACGCAAAAGCATACGAAGGAAAATTCTGCCTTAAATTTCTATGTTGAAATGACTGTTACCAATTTTTTGAACCGCTATCAATGTGACATTCCGAAGAAGCTGTTTCACATAAAACGAAGAGTGTCACATGCATGTGTGCAGTTTAAAAAAAACCCAACAAAGACAATTGTTTAAACTTATCTAATTTATTTTCTTTATTCTCTTGGATTTTTTTTATTTAATAGAGAGTTTTTGCATACCTTATTGTGGACGTCCGTTAGCTTTTTATCCCTAGCGCCCATGCTCATAGGAAATTGCGCATGCGTATCTGTGATAATGTTTCCTATGAGCATGCGCGCTAGGGAGAAAAAGCTAACGGACGTCCACAATGAGGTATGCAAAAACTCTCTATTATCGTTAAGTAAAGTGCATATGTTTTATTTTAATTTTTATTTACTTATTTATTTATTTTTTTTTTGGTGTGCAAAAAATTTACAAAGATTTTTCATTTAAAAATAAATCTACATGTATAAACCAAGAATGTTTAGAACTTAAAGTTCAGTGGTCGGCCTATAGACGGATCTGCTAAACTCTGAAAAGCGTAGGTACTTTCCCGTTAAACGAGGGCAAGTGATAATTCGTCACATATCGCAAAATAAAGCAAATTTTTATTTCATTACTTCATATGAATAGAATATATTTATGTACATGAATATGCATCATCCGCGCACACATATATGTATATATATTAACGAACTCCCTGGCACTCTGTTGGACAATGGACGGCTGGCAGATTCCAAAGCAGGATATGTTTTCTTTTTATAGCGTAGGATTGTCAGCCCTACGCCCAACAGTCATATTAGGCAGGGACCTATGATTTAAAGTGGAATCCGAACAGCTACAAGCATCCATATCACCGCCGGGACTCCATTCCGAAACATGTGACATCGAGTGCCAAAGTGCTAGTCATTTGGCCGTCATCGAGTGCTAGTCATTTGGCCATCAAAATATTATGAATGTCAGACCGTATATATCCATTAAAATAAATTGATTTTAAATTAAGTGAGTCACGCGTTTTATTAAAATGGGTTGTTTTACATTTGATATTGTTTAGATTGCTGTTTTGTCACCACATCGCCAAAATGAAATATATGATGTTGGCGAAATTTGCTTGCGACTAACAGAAACGTACCAAAACGTACACAAATAATAATAATAATAATACCATACCATAAACAACGAACGTTATAGGAAGTTATTTATTTATTTTTTTAATTTCTGCTTTTATACGGGTTTCGAACTTTGATAAATAATTTTGGAGAAAAAACTCAGTTTTGGCTAATACACGGTTCGGCTTATATTCGAAATTTAAAAAATAAATAATAAATAATTTTTTCTAGCATTCCTGAAAGAATAAATTCCTTAATAATTATCTTTTCAATGTTTTGTCTGTTTATTATTAAGTACTTATAACAACCAAATGAAAATTTTGCAGATTAATTGTTGATTATTTGAAATGAACGAAAACAATTTTTCAGGTGACTTTGTTGTGCTTCTTTCCACTGGGCTGTCGTTCTCCAAGGCTCTGTGGGTGAATTTTTTGAGTGGCCTGACTTGCTTTGCCGGACTCTACATCGGCATTTACATCGGAGACAATGAAGTGGCCAGACAATGGGTCATGGCAGTGACAGCTGGCATCTTTTTGTATGTCGCTCTAGGAGAAATGGTAAAATAAGTTTTTCTTTTAAAGTAGATTCATTAGCTTTAAATAAGATTAAAATTCCTTTATTAATAAAAATCTTAAATACAGGGTGATTATAATTAAAGTTCCACTTTCAAAATGCTGTCAAAAAAGAACCACTCCTCACAATACGTTCAAATTTGAACTGAAGATACTTGAAGAAGAGGGAAACGATACGGTATCAAAAAAGTTTCAAAGTGTATTAACAGATGGCGCTCTAAGCGGTATAAAAAAAGCGAATTCGGTTGCCAGTGATATTTTGAATCGAAATGACAACGTATTTGGCATGAGTTGCATATTAAACCAACTATAGTATTCAATCTGCTGGATTGTTTCGGTTTATTGACGGAAAAAATGACTTTCAAATCATTCAACAGTTGTGACACTGGGAGTGGAAAGTCCATCCACCACGGCAATGTCATACCAAATTGGATGGGAAAAATCGGTGGTACATTTTTTTTTTGATGCCGTACCATTTCTCCTTTCTTCAAGTACCGTTTCTCCTTTCTTCACATGTGAACTCATTGTGAAGAGTGGTTCTTTTTTTACAGCATTTTGAAAGTGGGACTTTGATTGTAATCATCCCTGTATATGCTTAGAAAATATAATTATGTGAAAATTATTATTTTCTTTAAAAGTAAATGTAAATAAAATATCAAAAAAAAAATATATATATATATATATTTTTATAACTTTGTGTATTTGAAGAGAGAAATACATTATTTTGTTTTACAGTATGATTTAATTACGTTTATCTGTGGCATTTATTTGACAAGGAAAATTCTAATATAAATTCATTATTCATCCTCAAATTATTCAATTAATATCATAGCATTGTTATTAATATGTACTGTAGAATTCAGATTTGATTTTTAATAATTCGATTGTTAAAAAAGGCATTTAGTTGTTCTTACCATTATTATTTTTTTCCCTCTTTGAAACAAGTACTTAAAAAGAGATGCAAATTAGAGCTTTAAGCAGCATATATTTAAAAGTAGAGATAATATTTGTGAGGCAAAATTATTAAATTTTAAAAATGACTTTTAAAATCATTTTCCGTTCAATGAAATTCGGTAAATATTAAATTTATTACTAATATGAGGCATAAAAAGTGTAAATATTTATTGTCTTGAAATGACTGATTCAGTGGTGTCTTACAAAACAGGTCCAGTGAAACATACACGGATTAAATTTAACGGCAGCTTAAATTTTATATTTCTGAAGATCTTTTATTAAAAATAAATATTATTTAGAATGCTTTTAAATCTCAATCGGTCCAATGTCATAGATTTTGTTTAAGTACATACAAAAGTGATATTAAAATGCAATCTTTTGAGATATAGTAAAAATACCTCCAATATGAGCAGGATTTTAAGATTTTCTTTACTTAAAGAAACTATCTGATCTGATTTTATTTAATCTTGATTTTGATGAACTTTCGTTCTGTTTCTGAGAATTGCCCATCTCGTATACATAAATTAACTATGAAACTATGATTAACTATCAAAGTCATTAAAATTTCGAAAGGAATAAAAATTTATGTTAGCTGTTTGGAAAGGTTTGCTGATGTTATTGTACTGAAGTTGTTGTTGTCGTTTCACTCATAGAAAGATGGAAGGGGGGGGCAGCTTCTGTTTTGATGGAGCAAATGTAGATAGAAGTCTGACTTCTGCTCCGTGTCGCTGAAGGCAAGCAGTGCCTTCCGGGAGGACAGGAGGAGAAACGCTGTATGTGCGTATCGTATGGGAGAAAGTCAGGAAAACTCCCACCAAGTAGTCCGATCACTAAGCAAGATGCTGAACATCCCAAACGTTTTTGAAACACTGTTTACAACAAAGCCGTCAGCGGGTTGTACCTCCACTCTAATACTCACCAGCGGCGCACGTTGCCACTGATCCACGAGTCGGGCATTGTACTAATGTTAATGTTAGATGTATTTACATTCTAGAAGAGCCTCGTGACTAGGTCTCTGGCGTTTGGTGGCACAGGTTTCGTACTCGAGTCCCGGCGATGTCATGAAATGGACATGATGTCATGTCCATTTTAAACCGTAGGTCCACGGTCTCATATGAATGTAGAGCGTTATGGAGCCAAGTCAGACTTCTATCTATGGGGGCTCCATCACAATAAAAGCTGCCCCCTTTCCCTTCAACCATGAGTCCATACGGGTTCGTGAGCTTTGTCTGCATGTCTACTAAGTGGGATAAGAAACAACAACAACCAACATTCTATAATCATGTCAGACCATTAGGCCATGTCAGAACGGGGATTTTGAATAATTTTTAATTACACAAATTATTTAGATTTATAATGAAAGCTAACAAGAAGAAATAATCCAATGTTTCTTCTGAGAGTGCATTAGAACACTTGTACAAAAAAAAAATCTGCATACAATTCTGTGTCCCACTTTCAATTACTCTATATTAAAGTTTACAATTTAAACACCTCGTATATGTGTTATAAGTAAAATCTAGACCAAGAAAGATTAACAATGAAAATCATTAAAATTTCAAAAGGAATTAAAGTTATTGTAGACAATGAATTTTATGTTAAAATGTATACTGAAGTTATTGTACTAATGTTAATGTTAGGAGTATTTTTACATTCGTACAAACAGGTCAGGCCATTAGGCCATGTCGGGACGTGATTTCGAAGAAAAGTTAATTACACAAATTATTTAGATTTACAATTAAAGCTAACAGTAAGAAGGAATCCAATGTGTCTTCTTCTAAGAGTGCGTTAGAACACTTGTACAAAAAAATGTGCATACAATTATGTGTCCCGCTTTCAATTACTCTGCATTAAAGTTTATAATTTAAAGATCGTGTCTTAGCGCCATCTAAGAACACTATTTGTAATTAGGTTTATTTGAATTTAAATTATTAATGTTAATTATTATTCTAGCTTCCAGAATTGCGAGAACACCATGGGGGATCCCGCGTAAAGATGCTGATTGTCAAGAATATTGGCATTTTGGCTGGAATCGCTATCATGGTTTTGATATCCATCTATGAGCAAGAACTTGTGTGAAGCGAATCCATGTTGGTGCATTGCTTGATTGTATATTGATTTGTGTGCAACAATGTCTTCCAAATCTATATTTATATTTTAACATTTACTTTTACATTGTTTTTTTCTAATTTTGTGGATTCCATGAATCATCATTAAGAAAGCAAGTAACATGCTTGTTGAAAAATTCAGTGATTGTATGGCTATGGTCTATGATGTGTATCTTAAAGCTGTGTTGTCTTTTATTGAAGTTGAACAGCTACTGAAAAGTTCCTATGAAAAAAGATAATTGTTAATGTTAACAGTTGAATATTGATTATGAGATTTTATTTGTAATTGTGTTGGTCATCATAATATTCTTATGGTGTCTAGTCCTGTGTGTTAAATCATCTGTTTCTCATCATATTTTTTTTTTGGTGTGCTTAAAATGGAAAAAGTTGACAATTAAAAAAAAAAGCTTGTGATGTCCGTGTGTTTTGTATACAATCTATTTTTTGATAAATTTTATACCACCTTGACATATTGGAACATTTATGTGTTGCCATATGTACGATGAAGAATGAACTTCTGCTATTTATTATTTTTTTTTTCACTTTAAATGTTTTGAGACTTAAACATTTTGAAATGCACTTTTAATTTTTGACATTTTAAGCTCTTTATTTACTGCTACTTTTTGTTAAACATTAATGTTGTTATTTTTTTACATGAAATGAAAATAAATTATCTTTTTTTAAACAATGGTGGTTTTCATTATAATAAAGTTTATACATGTTTTATTATTTAATAAATATACAAAAGCAAAGCTTTTGTACTCGTAATTATTAATTTTGACATAACAAATAATGTTCTCGTAGCACTAACAAGTAATTTATAACACAGCATCATACATCTTGAATCTTGATTCTGATGATTATCATACATCTTTATTTCTTTTATAATTTAAAAATTCACAGTCCAAATATTCACCTCAAAATGATATTTTCAACTACTAGCTGGAGAATACATAATTTTTTTTTAAATTTTTTATAAACTGATAAAAATTATTTCTGGGTTAAGCATAATTATTTTTTTTTCATATGACCAACACCATTCCATAACTTTTTCCTTATAACAGATAATCATTTTTATTAATTATAATGAATTATTTCTTTTTCTTGTTGCATAATGTTATAATATAAGTCAATCCTTAGAAATTAATAATATAATAAAAATAATTTTTGATAAAATTTATTTCAACAACTGCACTTATTGCAAATTTTCAAATTGAAATCATGTATGAAACTCTTAATTATTATTATTATATTTTTCTCATATTCTTGAAAATTGAAAACACAGAGATAAAATAATTTTAACATTTATTTAAAATTCTACTAAAAAATTCTTATGTATTTAACTTTATTTAAATGGTGTTGCTATTTTAATAGCATTTCTTATTTAATACTAAGCAATTATTTATTATTTAGCATAGAAATATATTTATTATTTTTTAATTTTTTATTTTTGTACTTACAATAATTGCCTTCACAAAAGAACTCCTTTAATTTTTTCCAATTTTTCTACAAATTAAATCATAATTTTAATACTGATTATATTATTATAATATATCGATTTTATACGTATATATGTATATATATATGTATGTATATAAATATATATAACGTTATTTTTGTAGAGATATATCTAATGTTAATTTTTGTATTAAAAGAATTAAAGAGGATGATTCAATAATGAATATTAAAAGTAAAACTATGGAAACATTACACAAAAGCAAACAGCCATTAAAATTAATTTTAAGTATTTACAAATTTACCGTATTATTGTAAAAACCCTTATTTAGTTGTGGCTTTTTTTTTTTTTTTTTTTTTTTTTTTTTTTTTTTTTTACACCATAGAATAATTTATTATTAATTTAAAGCTATAGTAACAAAATAATGTGATGTTCTTAAAGTGTTAAAATAAAAAATTAAGAAAAATAAAAGTATTTTTAAGACAGATAGTGTGATGCTATATGAATTAATAATTATTTACATATAAAAAAAATCTTATTTTATCTATTTTGAAAATGGAAAAAAAGATCGTAAATTGATGAATATAAAACTTATTTTACAGTTAGAACACATCTTTTTTTTAAAACGAACTTCACTTGATTTGAGATTTATGCTTGATCAAGCTGTTTTATATCAGTTTCTTTTAAATCTTATGCAAATAAAAGAGACATTTAAATGATTTCCAGCTGTTCAACTACTTTTAAAAACAATGCACGAAATGAGTACGTAACGAAAAAGATAGTGTCGCCATCTATTGAAATAATTCTTTACTAACATGCTATTCTAATTCCTTCAAGTTGACATTTAAAATGTGTATTTCTTATATATTACTAAATTCATTTATAAATGATAAAAAAGTGATGATGAAAATAAAAGGATAATAAAATATAATGTTTAAAATTAATAATAATGACTTTTTTAATATAATGATAAAATGATTTATAAAATTTATAAAAAATAGTTCATGAATATACTTATTTTTTTTTGTTTTGTTTTAAAGGGGCTTAATTTTACTTGAAACTTATTATATTTGAATTCTATAAATAAATATTGATATTTAAAATTTACTCATCTTGTTTAATTATAAAACAATTAAAAAGAAATAGAAAGATTAAATTTCTACGGAATGGAAATATATACCTTTTCAGATTTGATAATGTTAAATTTACGATTGAATTATTAAAAATCTTGCCATTAAATAATTCATTAAGCGTATATATATATGTATATACACTGAAGAGACAAAAGTCATGGGATACCTCTTAATATCGTGTCGGCCCTCCTTTCGCCCGGCGAAGTGCAGCAACTCGACGTGGCATGGACTCAACAAGTCGTTGGAAGTCTTCTGCAGGAATATTGAGCCATGCTGTCTCGATAGACGTCCATAATTGTGAAAGCGTTGATGGTGCAGGATTTTGGGCACGAACAGACCTCTCGATGATGTCCCATAAATGCTCGATGGGATTCATCTCGGGCGATCTAGGTGGCCAGATCATTCGTTGGAATTGTCCAGAATGTTCTTCAAACCAATCGCGAACAGTTGTGGCCCGGTGACATGGCGCATTGTCATCCATAAAAATCCAATCGTTGTTTGGGTACATGAAGTCCATGAATGACTGCAAATGATCTCCAAGTAGCTGAACATAAGCATTTCCAGTCAATGTTCGGTCCAGTCGCACCAGAGGACCAAGTTCATGCCATGAAAAAACAGCCCGCACCATTACGGAGCCACCACCAGCTTGAACAGTACCTTGCTGACAGTTTGGGTCCATGGTTTCGTGGGGTCTGCGCCACACTCGAACCCTACCATCAGCTCTTACCAACTGAAATCGTGACTCATCGGACCAGGCCACGGTTTTCCATTCATCTAGGGACCAACCGATATGTTCACGCGCCCACGAGAGTCGCTGCAAGCGATGTCGTTCTGTCAGTAAAGGCACTCGAGTCGGTTTTCTGCTGGAATAGCCCAAGAAAGCCAAATTTCTCCGCACAGTTCAAACAGACAAGTCCCTTGTACATCCCACATTGATTTCTGCTGTTATTTGACGCAGTGTTGCATGTCTGTTAGAATTTACGACTCTTTGCAAACGTCGCCAGTCTCGGTCGTTAAGTGCAGGCGGTCGACCACTGCGCTGTCCATGGTGGGATGTTATGCCTGAAATTTCATACTCTCGGCACACTCTTGACACAGTGGATCTGGAATGCTGAATTCCCTAACGATTTCCGAAATGGCATGACCCATGCGTCTAGCTCCAACTAACATTCCGCGTTCAAAGTCTGTTAATTCCCGTCGTGCGGTCATCATCATGTCAAAACCTCTTCACATGAATAACTTGAACAGAAATGAAAGCTCTGCGAAAGCACTGCGCATTTATACCTGTTCTACGCGATGCTGCTGCCATCTGAAAATTTGCATATTGCTATCCCATGACTTTTGTCACTTCAGTGTATATATATATATGTATATATATATATATATATATGTATGTGTATACTTATGTATATATAGCGTATTATACCGCCATATATTATAACTATTCATTCTGCAAATTATAACTGTATTATGAATAAAAACTTTAATACTTATCTTATTTTTTTCTACACCAACATTTATTGCTGAATTTTCCATTTTTATTTTCAATAGAACTTGCATGTCCTGAAAATTTGCACAAGTAAATCACATATGCATATGAATTTTTAAATACCTGTTTTTAATAAATTTGGAATTGACAACAAAAAGTTATGTTTTAAGCGTATTGCATTGTTTGTGAGGTAACCTTGCGGGAGACTTCAGGGGTTTCCCATAGACACTCGAATATGAGTCGTTTACCCTTGAAGATCCTCCCGGAAACCAATGCTTTGTCTTCTTCAACCGTGGGAGGGCTATTCATGCATGCTGTAATCAAAACGTGGCTCACTAATACAAAAAATACTGTCATAACAAAAAAAAAATACTGTCATAACTACACTGTCCAGTCACATTAATGTGAATACCTGTCAAAAGCCAGAATAACCACCTTTGGCAGAGCGGACCGATTGCAATTCTATCAAGGTAATTAACGACTGAAATGCTTTCCGATGCCCTATGACATCCTTTCTATACACTCCACTGCAATGTGCTGCCACCTGCCTTTTGTGATGGGCTATTTCACGTTGACGTCGCAAGTAGGGGGTGGTCCCACTAATGTGACTGGACTGTGTATTTACATATATAAAAACACAAATCAGATCAATTACTAAAATAGAAATCTGACAATCCCAATATCAAATCTGAAAATCCCAATCCAGTCTGGAAATACCAAATAGAAATATACGTTGTTGTATGCAATCACTATATATTTATGGCAAGTTTTTACCAAATTCTTTGGCAGCATATTAAGATTTGCCAACTGCACATGTGATTCTTTTCTTCACTGGCGCAACATACATCAACCTACTCGCAGATTACGAAACATTACGTGCTTTCCTTTTTTACAGGGTAGGGTTATCAGCCCTACGCCCAACAGTCATATCAGACAGGGGCCTGACGCTCTGGCGCTCGGTGCCACATGTTTCGGATTCGAGTTCTGGTGGCGTCATGGATATTTGTAGTTTTTCAGAATCCAGTTTAAACTCTATGTCCCTGTCTCATATGACTGTAGAGCATCCCAGCTCAATCAGTCTTCTCACCCACATCATTCCCTAATTGTACAGGGACAACTAGGCTGAAGGCACAGTGATGGTGTGATGTAGTAGTAGTAATCATATCAGAAACGGAGCTAAGGCTTAAGGTTTAAAGTAGAACTTAAACTCGAAACAACTACAAATATCCATTGGACTACCGGGACTCGAACCCGACACCTGTGACCACCAGAGCACTAATCACTCGCCCATCAGACGCCACCTGAAACTTTAGCAGTCATATACACTGAAGTGACAAAAGTCATGGGATAGCAATATGCAAATTTTCAGATGGCAGCAGCATCGCGTAGAACAGGTATAAATGCGCAGTGCTTTCGCAGAGCTTTCATTTCTGTTCAAGTTATTCATGTGAAGAGGTTTTGACATGATGATGACCGCACGACGGGAATTAACAGACTTTGAACGCGGAATGTTAGTTGGAGCTAGACGCATGGGTCATGCCATTTCGGAAATCGTTAGGGAATTCAGCATTCCAGATCCACTGTGTCAAGAGTGTGCCGAGAGTATGAAATTTCAGGCATAACATCCCACCATGGACAGCGCAGTGGTCGACCGCCTGCACTTAACGACCGAGACTGGCGACGTTTGCAAAGAGTCGTAAATTCTAACAGACATGCAACACTGCGTCAAATAACAGCAGAAATCAATGTGGGATGTACAAGGGACTTGTCTGTTTGAACTGTGCGGAGAAATTTGGCTTTCTTGGGCTATTCCAGCAGAAAACCGACTCGAGTGCCTTTACTGACAGAACGACATCGCTTGCAGCGACTCTCGTGGGCGCGTGAACATATCGGTTGGTCCCTAGATGAATGGAAAACCGTGGCCTGGTCCGATGAGTCACGATTTCAGTTGGTAAGAGCTGATGGTAGGGTTCGAGTGTGGCGCAGACCCCACGAAACCATGGACCCAAACTGTCAGCAAGGTACTGTTCAAGCTGGTGGTGGCTCCGTAATGGTGCGGGCTGTTTTTTCATGGCATGAACTTGGTCCTCTGGTGCGACTGGACCGAACATTGACTGGAAATGCTTATGTTCAGCTACTTGGAGATCATTTGCAGTCATTCATGGACTTCATGTACCCAAACAACGATTGGATTTTTATGGATGACAATGCGCCATGTCACCGGGCCACAACTGTTCGCGATTGGTTTGAAGAACATTCTGGACAATTCCAACGAATGATCTGGCCACCTAGATCGCCCGAGATGAATCCCATCGAGCATTTATGGGACATCATCGAGAGGTCTGTTCGTGCCCAAAATCCTGCACCATCAACGCTTTCACAATTATGGACGTCTATCGAGACAGCATGGCTCAATATTCCTGCAGAAGACTTCCAACGACTTGTTGAGTCCATGTCACGTCGAGTTGCTGCACTTCGCCGGGCGAAAGGAGGGCCGACACGATATTAAGAGGTATCCCATGACTTTTGTCACTTCAGTGTATTTCAGTATCTAACTGGCTTGTTTCTGGAAACTAGTCTCACTATATTAAAAAAAAATTTTCTTTTTTTCTTGGTGTTTTAATGCAGCTGGCAAATACTTAGACATCTGTCTTGGATGCCTTAAGGAAAGCGCTGCGCAGACATTACTCACTTAGCACTACCCAGGAGGTTCGTGTAGCTTGAAGATAAGGTACAGACGCGGAGTAACACTACCTCCGTAACGCTCTCCGAACGATTCCGAACCACTACAAACATCCATGGCACCGCCGGGACTCGAACCCGAAACCTGTGGTACCGAGCGCCTGAGCGCTAGCCATTCGACCATTCAGGCCCCCTTAACAAAAAATGTAATTATTGATATAAACATAATATTTTGTTAAGTCCGTAGCGTCAATAAAAAGTATGGAGGAAAATATAAGTGTTCAGAGCTTTCCCAAGTTGGTGTTGGAATAAACAAGACGAGAGATTAGTTGAAAACACCGACGTCATTTATTGATAATTCCAATATTGTTGTAAGTATTAAATGTATTGCAATATCGTAACATTGTTACGTTCAAAACAATTGACTGACGTTATGATTTATTTTCGTTTCATGTATTGACTGTAGTTATTAGACATTAATATATTCCTGTGACTACTAAACCTGGTAGGCGTACTATCATGTGCTTTATGATTTAACAAACACTCAGATCATTACAAAATGTGTACAGTCACTTTTACCATATTTTCAATAGATTTAACTATTACTGGTCGTTTAAAATTACATATATCCATGAGTTTATATTATTATTATTATTATTTTTTTTTTTGGTTTGTCGCTCTACTGTCATTTTTTGCACACTTAAGGCTAATTAGTCCTACTGTTTAATGTGGATTCCGAACCTCTCATAAACATCCATGTCACCGAAAGAATTAAAACCTGAAAACCTGTGGTACCAAAAGCCAGAGCTCTAGCCAATTGGCCAACAGGCCGCTTTTTAATACAGAAAAAAAAAATTTTACATAATAAATTGAAATTCGTTAAATAATTTCAGTTTTTTTTTGTTTTTTTTAAAAATATTTATGAAATTATTTCCTTGTAAATTACATATACTAACCTTTAGTTCAAAATAATTATTATTTCGACTAATTATAGATAAATATTTGAGGTTTTTGATAATACTATAAATAATTTATTCATTAAGTATACATACAATCTAGAGATTATACAACTATACTATATGGCGCTTTTTGGCTAATAAATTATTGCATTGGCGCTTTCTGTTTGGTAAAGATTACCATAAATATTGTTATGAGTGCAGAGAAACTCCGTTGAAGAACGGATTTCACCTCTTGTAATCTTGGAAGGGATTTTACCTCTTGAATTTCGTAATCTGGTAGGAATTTGTCCTATCTGAGTTTGAATTGTGATGAAACTAATTAAACATGAAACTAATTAAACACCAGCATCATGGTTATGGTTAAAGGAGAAAACACGTTACACTAATGCAGGGATGGGCAAACCTTTTCGGCCGCTGACCAAAAATCGAAAAAAAAAGTTTGGTGGGCCAAGATAAATTTTTCTAAAATTTTAAAAACAATATACAAGTATTAAAATTCAAATATGTTAATGAGATGAATGAAATTGCGATTTCATTTCTAAAAGTTCCTTATATTGAGGTTCGAAGTTTGATGTACTGATTCTAAGGAACGAGGCTCATCTGTCAGTCTACTTCTGAAATAATTCTTTTTTAAGGTTCATTGTTGAAAATACTTGTTCACATATATAAGATGAAGCAAACATGGCACTGATTTTCTAGGCGTAAGATATTAAATTTGGGAAACTTACTTTCGATAATGATTTGTATATTTAGAAACAACTTTGGCATATTTAGAAACAATTGCTTGAAATGATTGTTAGATTGCAACTCAAATAATTCAACCTACAAATCTGACCTCTCTGCTTCACAATTTACGTTGAAAGACATGATAAAAATATTCAATTCTGTTTGAATGGCACTGAAATCTTGCAATCTGCATTCGAACTTATGTTTCGTACAACAAAAATAGATAAAGTAAAAAGATCATCAGTCCTTTGAAAAAACAAGAAGAAAAGAATAATATTTAATCAAAGTAGAAAAGGAGATGGATATATAATATATAAATATATATATATTTTTTAATTTGCCTCGGACCGGCAAATTAAAATTCTATCCACGGGACGGACAGAACCTTCCGGAGCTGGCCCGCGGGCCGTAGTTTGCCCATCCCTGCACTAATGTATAAATGAATCGGCTAATTAAACAGTTCGCTATTTGAGAGAAAAAATGCTCCCGACAAAATGCATTTTGATACTTACTTCTGTCCTTTTTTTTGTTTCATTACTTTCATTAAATTGAACATTATTTTAAATTATAATATGTGTTATATATATCCATACTTTCATGGTAATTCCTATGCAAATTAACCTCATACATAAATAAATATTCAGTCTTTTTACTGATGTATATAATGCATTCATTCAAATATACTAACGATGCAATTAAATGGAACACTTTAAATCAGAATGTTTTAATAGATTAATAAATTCTATTTAAGAAATGTAATTATACTATTTAGAATAATCTTTTCTAATTATTATACTTGGTTCTATTCTAATTATTAATAATTAGATGGTAATATGCTACATATGGCATATATATTTTTCTTATTAATGAATAGTTAATAATGTCACTATTATAAGCAACCTATATGCTTCTTAACAAAAAGTTTATCATAATTACAGTGCATATACGGGGGGGGGATTATAATTAAAGTCCCATTTTAAAAATGCTTTTAAAAAAGAACCACTCGTCACTATGAGTTCACATTTGAACTGAAGAGGCTTGACGAAAGTGGAAACGGCACGGCATCAAAAAGTTTCCAAAGTATATTAACAGATGGCGCTGTAATTGGCATAATGAAAGTGATTTCGGCTGCCAGTGATATTTTGAATCGAAATAACAACGTATTTGTTATGAGTTCCACATTAAACCAACTATAGTGTTCAATGTGCTTGATTGTTTCGGTTTTTTGAAGGAAAAAAATGACTTCCAAGTCATTCATCATTTGTGACACTGTTAGTGGAAAGCCCATCTACTACAGCAAGGGACCTGATGTCGGGGTGGCTAGCGTTTGGTATCACAGAGTTCGAGTCTCGGCGGTGCCATGGATGTTTGTAGTGGTTCAGAATGCACTTGAAATCGTAGGTCCCGATTTGTTTAGCCCTCGTGTGCACAAGATGACCATAGAGCGACAAACCACTACTGTAAGGTCATACCAAATTGGATGTGAAAAATCGGTGGAATTTTTTTTTTTTTTTGATGCCATATCGTTTCTCCTTTCTTCAAGTATTTTCAGCTCAAATCTGAACGCATTGTGACGAGTGGTTCCTTTTTTACGGCATTTTAAAAGTGGAACTTTAATTATAATCACCCTGTACTTTAGTGAAACAAATAAATTAAAATAAAAACTTCTAATAACTTACTAACTAATAATTCTTAGCATACTTTTCCTATTAATAAGCAGTCTTTATGCTTCTTAACAGAAAAATGTTACACAATTACAGTGCGTATATTTTAGTAATGCAAATAAATTAAAAAAATGCTTCTAATAACTTTTAAATAATTAGATAATACCGTCTCTTCTGTTACATCATTCAGCCATTAACAACATCTTAAGCCTTAATATATCTTAGCAGGTAATTTTAAGCATAGATGAATTAAATTGGATATCAATGATTCCTTCTGTGCGAATAATTGTTACTTAAACTGTTTCCTCACCCAATTTGTAAACACCTAATGCGCTTAAACGGAATTGACATTGATGGAATTGTTCACTTAAGGGCGTTTAATTGCACACCGCCAGCTTAAAACTGGCCGCGATGTCTCGCCTATCTAATGGCTACCTTAATCCTTTCAATTTTGATCGATTCTACCTCTGGCCTGATACTGAGAAGATCACTGCCCAATTATGGGAAAATTATTCTCATTGAATTCATACAGGTCGCTCATAATCTTATTATCATTCAAATTTGCGTTTAAATTTGACTTTTCGTAATGTTAAGCTTTTAACATTCCCATAGTAAGTGACTTAGTTGAATAATTATATGAGGGACGGAATCAGTTTTAACAATGAATATCATTTATGTAATAATCTACAAGGAATAAAGGAATAATCGTTACAGTTCCTTACGTTCTTAAGATCTTAATGAACAATGGCAAATGATAGAGTTTGTATACTTTTGTTAGGGAATCAGATTCAACGTAGAATATCATTTTACTATGATCTACAAAGCTATAATTTTACCATTTATTGATTAAATTTTAATAAACCATGATAAATGAATTAGCTATGAAAATTGTATACTTTTGTTAGAAATCATATTCAACGTAGAATATAATTTTTCTATGGTCTAAAAAATAATCCGTACCATTTCTTGGTTTTATTTTGATTAGATCTTAATATACCACTGTAAATGAATAAGCTATATTAACTGCATAATTTTGTAATGAATCAATTTTAACATATATTACGTTCTACAAACATATAATCCTTACCATTCATTGATTTTATATTGATTATATCTTAATAAGACACGATAAATGAATTAGCTATGAAAATTGTATACTATTGTTTGGAATCGTATTCAACTTAGGATATAATTTTTATTATGATCTACAAAAAAATAATCAGTACCATTACTTGGTTGTATATCGATTAGATCTTAATATACCCCGGTAAATGAATAAGCTGTATTAATTGCATAATTTTGTTCTGAATCCATTTTAGCATATATATTCATTATCCAGTAATCCATTTTAACATATATAAACATTATCCAGGAATCCATTATAACATAGATATTCATTATCCAGGATTCCATTTTAACATATCATTTATGTCATGATTAGCAAGGTTAATTTAATTTCTAGACGTAATGCTACCATTCCTTATGCCAATGACAACGATAAATGAATTTGCTACAGTAATTGTATAATTTTGTTAGGAATTAGTTTCAATGTAGGATATCTTTGGCTACGATCTGCAAAACAATGCTTTAGTGCATTATGCATTTTATTCAAGAAATGTAACTATACTATTTAGATTGGGCTTTTCTAATTGTTATACTTGGTTGCCCTCTAATTATTAATAATTAGATGGTAACATATTTTTATATTAATTAATTAGTAATAATGTCATGAAAATAAGCAGCCTCTATGCTTCTTAACAGAAAAATTAACATAATTTTAGTGATGCAAATAAATTAAAACCAAAATTCTACTAACTTTTAAATAATTCGATAATACCATCTCTTTTTGTTGCATCATTTAGCCATTAACAACATCTTAAGCCTTAATATATCTTAGCAGAAAAGTGTAAGCACAGCTGAAGCAATTTGCATACCTGATTCCTTCTGTGCGAATAATTGTTACTTAAACTGTTCGCTCACCCAATTTGTAAACACCTAATGTGCTTGAACGGAATTGACATTGATGGAATTGTTCACTTAAGGGCGTTTAATTGCACACCGCCAGCTTAAAACTGGCCGCGATGTCTCGCCTATCTAATGGCCATCTTAATCCTTTCAATTTTGATCGATTCTACTTCTGGCCTGATACTGAGAAGATTACTGCTCGATTATGGGAAAATTATTCTCATTGAATTCGTACAGAGCGCTCATAATCTTATTATCATCTTCAAATTTGCGTTTAAATTTGATTTTTGAGAACGTTAAGCTTTTTAACATTCCTATAGGTGACTTAGTTTATAATTTTGTGAAGGAGGTAACTAGTTTTAACAAAGAATATCATTTATTTAGCGATCTACAAGGAACAAGCATTACCATTCCTTATCTTTATTAAGAACTTATTAAATCATAGCAAATGAATAAACTATGGAAATTGTATTATTTTGTTAAAAATCAGATTCAACGCAGAATATCATTTTTGTCATAATCTACAAAAAAGGAAATTCATACCTCTTATTGGTTTTGTATTGATTGGATCTTAATATACTACAGTAAATGAATAAACTATGGTAACTGCATTATTTGGTTAGAATCCAATTTAACCTGTTGTTATCCTGATCAACAAGATTTAACGTACTATTTTTGTCATGATCAACAAGATTAATTTAATTTCTAGACATACTGTTACCAATCCTTATGTTTATTAGATAATAATATACCACGGTTGTTATTAAATGAATAAGCTATGGTAACTGTATAATTTGGTAAGAATCAATTTAACCTAGAATACATTTTTATCATGATCAACATGGAATAACTGTTACCATTCTTTTTGTTAATAGGATCTTAATAAACCATGGCAAATGAGTGAAATTGTGTACTTTTGTTAAGAATCCGATTCAACGCAGAATATCATTTTTGTTATCGTCGAGAAGGTTAATTTAATTTCTAGACATAATATTATCATTGCTTATGTAGATTAGATCTTAATAAACCACGATAAATGAATTAGCTATGGTAACTATATAGTTTTGTTAGGAATCAGTTTTAATGCAGAATATCTTAGGTTACGATCTACGAAAAATAATTCTTGTTATTTCTTGGCTTTATATTGATTAGATCTTAATATGCCACGGTTGTATTTTAATGTATAAGCTATAGTTACGGTATAATTTTGTTAATAATCTATTTTAACCCAGAATATAATTTTTGTCACGATTAATAAGGAATAATTATTTACCATTTCCTTGCGTTTGTTAAGATCTTAATAAACCATGGCAGATGTACAAGCTGTGGAAATTGTATACTTTTGTTAGGAATCAGATTCAATGTAGAATATCATTTTTGCCATGATCAACAAGTTTAATTTAATTTCTAGACATAATGTTATCAACACTTATATTGATTAGATCTTAATATACCACGATAAATGAATTAGCTATGGTAAATGTATAATATTGTTAGAAATCAGATTCAACGCAAAATATCATTTCTGTTATGATCTGCAAAAAAATAATCATTACGATTTCTTGGTTTTGCATTGATCAGAGCTTAATAAACCATGGTAAAGGAATTAGTTACGGTAACTGTGTAATTTTGTTAGGAATCAGTTTTAATGCAGGACATATTAGGTTACGTTCTACAAAAAATATTCCTTACCATTTCTTGGTTTTATGTTGATTAGATCTTAATATGGCATGGTTGTTGTTAAATGAATAAGCCATGGCAATTGCAGGATTTTGTTAGGAACCGGATTCAACGTAGAATATCATTTTTGTCATGATTAATAAGGTTAATTTAATTTCTAGACATAATGTTACCATTCCTTATGTTGATTAGATATTAATATACTATGTTTTGCTGTTAAATGAATAAGCTATGGCTACTGTATAATTTTGTTTGGAATCAATTTTAACCTAGAATATCATTTTTGTCACAATCAACAAGAAATAATTGGTACCATTCCTTTTGTCGATAAGATCATAGCAAATGAATAAGCAATGATGATTTTATATGTTTATTTAGAAATCAGATTTTACGTAGAATACCATTTTTGTAACGATCTACAAAAACAAAATCTTTACCATTTATTCGTTTTTTATACTGATTAGGATCCTAATAAACCACGGTGAATGAATAAGCTATGGTAACTGCATTATTTTGTTAGGGATCAGTTTGATGAAGAATATCACTTTTATTACGATCTACAAAAAATAATCCTTACCATTTCCTGGTTTTATGTTGATTAGTTCTTAATATACTGCAGTTGTTAAATGAACAAATTATGGTCATTGCATAATTTTTTTAGGAATAAATTTAAAGTAGATTATAATTTTTGTCACGCTCAAAAAGGAATAATTGTTGACATTCCTTTTGTTGATAAGATCTTAATAAATAATGGTAAATGAATAACCGATGGAAATTGTAAACTTTTTGTTAGGAAACAGAGTTCTCAGTGCGTTGAATCTCAGTTTTTAATTTTCTTATGATCTATAAAGAATAACCTTTATCATTTATTGGTTTTATGTTGATTATATTTTAATACACCATGTTAAATTAATAAGCTATGGTAACTGCATAATTTTTAGAAATCAGAAACAACGTTGAAAACTTTCAGGAAAGAAATATTTTATTTTAATTATAACAGTAATAAATTCTTGAAAAAGTCGTAAGTTTTGTTTTCTTATTATGATCAGCTTTTAATACTTAGTAATAAATAAGTCATATTCGGTATTTGTATAATTTTACTTGAAACCAAGTTTAACATAAAATACGATTTTTTGCATTGTACGTCTTGTACGATGTTCTTGGTTTTGCCCAATACTTGGCTCTCATTATTCCACATTTCACAATAAATGATTAAGTATCGAAAATTATGTATGATTTAATTAGTTTTAATATAGAATAGCTTGAGTTTTAATTAATTTTGAATTCCACAGTAAAAAAAATATTTTTATTTTTAATTTAAAAATTAACTTTGGCATCAGTTACAAAGTATGTTCATTAGTTTAATTTATAAATATTTAGTGATTTATTTTACTACTCATGCACTAAGGTAGAGGTATTACGCAATAAAAATTTATTTGACCTTTTTTTTTAAATTAACTTTGTTATTTACAAACTGGTAGTTTTGAAATAATTGTGCAACCAACTGAAACAAGTGACAGTTAATAATGAACATAAATGAATGTTTTAAAATTTCTTTTCCTTAGTGGAATTGAACATAATGTTCAGTTTTGTATACTTTATATAAGGGAACCTTTTGCATTTCCCTTGTGGAAACATTTGGTAATACCTAGGAAAATAGACACAAACGAAAACATTAATGTCATGAAAAGAAACAATAAAATTATAAATGTCAAGAAAAATTAATGCAAATAAAAATATTAACGTCAAGAATAAAAAAAAAAAAGAAACGTAAATAAAAATATGAAGGAAAAGTGAAAAATAATCATAAATAAAAATCATTAAAGTTGAAAAAAAGGAATGTAAAATAAAAAATGGCAAAAAGTCATGATAATAAAAATGTATATAAAATGTTAATGTAATATAATGTAAATAAAAACATGGATATTATAAAAAAGCAATAAATAAAAATATAAGAGTGTCATGAAAAATAAAAGTACATACCAAAGAAATATTGTGTTTTGAAGAGCAAATGAGCACATGAGAATATGCATGAAACTGCACATGTCATTTGAAGCTAAATGCAAAAGAAAAAAACATAAAAGTAAATAAAACTATAAATGCGAAAAAATAAAAGCGCGAATAAAAATATTAATGTTATGAAAAAACATAAATAAAAATATAAATGTCATTAAAAATGAACGTAAATTAGAATATGAAATGTCATGGAAAAAGAAACAATAAAAATATAAATGACACGAAAAAAAGAAACAATAAAAATATAAATGTCATGAAAATAAATGCAAATAAAACATTAATATCATGGAAAATATTCTGAGAGAATGAAGAAAAAAAATTTCTAGACATAATTTTATAAATTATATATTTCTTTCTTGGCACTTATGATGAAATAACTAATTTAATTAATTAATTATTATGTAAGAATTTGACATTTTAAAATGTAGGCTTGGCTTGAAACTATTAAGGTGAATTTACTTATTGAAATTAGATACTATTCAAGATATGTATTAAATTTTATGTAATTAATTTCAAAATTTCAAAAACATGATAATTTTTTTATGTATCATGAATTATAAAATTCGCGAATGGATTATATATTAATTTCAAACTAATTAATTTCAAACTAAACATTTTAAATAATCATATAAAGGGCCATTTGAAAATTAAGGAAAGAAAAGGCTTTTTAAAACGAGTGGATTAAATTAGATATGATATAAGTAGGATTTAAAATATGAAAGAGTCAATTTAATAAATTTAATTATTCTTTGTAGTAAATTTTCAGAAATCTTTATATATATATATATATTTCATTTAGTGATTATTCATTAAAGATAAGATTTCGATAGAAATATCGTTTTTTAATATTTTTTCCCTCTTGATAAAAGAAAATGAAATAATTTCTTGCTTGACTGAAGTTCTTTTTATCTCCTCAAATGGAGAGAAAAATATTTTCATTTAAAGATATCATCTAAAAATTTATTTTCTTATCTGAATCATCATAACTTATTTCTCATATTATCTTCCGTGATAAAATAATTTTACACAAAGTAACTTTACAAAAAAATGGCTCATATATAGAAAGAAAGTTAGTAGCAAAAGGTTTAATATTAAATATATATTTAATATATATAAGTTAAATGTTTATTTTTGAAAATGGAAACTACACTGAAAAATAATCTAAATTAATGGAGTTGTTCTGCTTCTTACAATAAAATGTTCTGTTTGTTTATTTTAATGTTCATTTTTTCTTTAGATATCCATTGTAGTACCGTTGTTTTAAAAAGATTTACCGTTTTTTTAAATTAAATGGGGAAATAAATAATTTAATATCAAGCAAATTATTCGATTAGGTTGTAAAGTATTTAGGGATCATTTGACATACACACAAATTGTTGCACATACTAAAACATACCATAATTTTTATGATATTTAAATAAATTAATGAACCAATGAATATTTAATTAAATACAATGGATTTGTTCCATTTCTTACAATAAATGTTCTGTTCTTTTCTGTTTAATGTTCATTTTGTCTTTTAAAGATATTTTTTTAGTATGTTCTTAAAAGATTTACCAAAATGTCAGTGTTTTAAATTGAAAGAAAAATTAAATAAAATAATATCAAATATTAAATATTTAAATAATATAGTTAGTTTAACTGAAAGCCATTATTTTAGAGGGGAATTTAGAAATGAAAAAAATATTTATTGTTGCACATATTTTTTTATTAATATATTGTCCATCATTTTCTATATTTAACCATCTTTAAGATTACTTGTTGATTCCATCTTGACAGAACATTTTTGGTTTTTGCAGCAAAATATCCATTTTGAGAATGTTCTGTCTCTGTTTTTTGCTGAAATTTTTGCCGTCAAGAAAATTCTGCAGAGACCCTAAACAGATAATAACATGTTATGCTAATTTCTGGACTATAAAGTGGCAGAGTTAGAATTTCCTATTCAAATTTCATTCAGCTTCTATTGAGCCATTTGTGAGGGTGTAAGTCAGGGTTTTATCTTGTTGAAAAATCACAACCCTTCAAAGGAGTAAAGCAGGTCGTTTTAGTAAATAAAGCCAGCTTTAAATTCTTTATTTGTCGACAATAGATGCCTAAGGTGATAGTTTGGCTATTCACAAGTAGTTCAAAACAAACCACCTCTTCTTTATCCCACAAAATTCAAAGCAAATCCTTCTTTAGATGCGATCCTGGCTTTGCGGGGGGATTAGGCTTTTTTTCTTTTTGGGCTTAACTATTGCTTTTTAGTAACATTTGTATTAAATACGCATTTTCATCTCAAGTCACTGTATGCCTTAAAAAAAAAAAAAAGAATAATTTCTTTTCTTGTAACTAGTGATGTGCAAATATTAACCATTACTGACTGTTTTAATTTGTGAGTTCACATAGAATCCAAACAGCTCCTATCATTTTCTATTGTTTGCGCATAGTGGAATCTACCAGATAGTTCTCCACTTTTTATATGTGTCTTGACTCTAGCAATGCTTTCAAATCATCAATATCAATTTACATTGGCCAATACTAAAATTCTTCTTCATCGTTTAGCATCATTCAGTCATATTAAAGACTAAAAATTACTTTCTTGGAACATGACTTTCAATTATAGATCTACCACTTTGAAGAAATGTTATAGTTGAACTAAGCTTTTACATGGAACCGAAACTGAAAATGAACATGGCATGGCAGATACATAATTTATCATATTCCATCATTCCTCAGAAAAATAAAAATAAATTTATAAGTTAATCAAGTGTAGAATAAAAGGAAACACGACATTAAATTTAAAATAATTTTTTAAAAAAGGTCATTCGTTATCAAAAATCGAATTCAACATTTATATGGACTTGAATTTAAGTAAGTTAAAATTCCGTATTACTTTTTGTTCAACCTACATGCATAGCTGTCAAATGTGCAACAGCTGTGCCTTTGGCTGTCAATTTATACACGTGTCTTTTGAAGGTTACGGCTAACTAAAAAGCATATGGATTTAATACTAGTAGCGCCATCTATGTGTCAGCCTACGAACCTTTCAGCCCGCCTGTTATATATATTGGGTGCTTTGGTGCAGTCATATATTTAATTATGTTGAGTAAAATTGAATACAATAATCCTTATCTCCCATTCATGGCTAGGAGTAATATATACTAAGCTAGCATGCAGAGGTCAATTCTCGCTTAAGGTATGTACTATATTAACTGCTTTATAAAGCGGGTAAACTGTTGAGATTGCAATAGACTACTCTGCTTCTACAATCGTATAAAGAGAAGGGGAGGCACTAAGTTATCCTTATTCTAACGAAATTAATCCATGTAAATATCTACCGATGTTCCATGAAAATGATTCGATCTTTTGGCACTTTTAAATAAAATAACTGGAACTCTAGACAACGCATCTGGATAGTGTGCAGAAGAGAGTAATTCGAATTCTTGGGCATAACTTCCATTTGAATTAGATTCCGTTTACTTAATTTGATCGTACAATTTCCATTTGGACTTGGTTCCGTTTACTCAATTTGATCACACAAGTTCCATTTAATTTGGATTTGGGTTAGGTATTTTGACACTCGTTTATCTCAATTCATCCAAATGCTTTTTAAAATACAACAGATGAAAAAGAATTTGACTAAAGTGAAAATGAAACCATTATAAAGGAACTACTCTTAAACTTGAAATTCTTCCATTTGAATTTGGTTCCGCTTACTCAATTTGATCGGCCGAGTTCCATTTGAATTTGATTACGTTTTACTCACTTTAATAGCAACAATTAATTGAATATAGGTTCGCTCAGTATGAGCATAAGTCACCATTTGAAAGAGGGCTTGTCATTAAGATAAATGCATGTTAAAATCATCGGCAGGTACGGCCTTCAAAGCGCGGCGATTCACGTTGAATCACTGTGTCCCCGGAGGATCTTTTGAGTTCATGGAATAGCCAGAAGTCGCATGGTGTGAATACGGGGGTTGTGGAAAGATATGGGTTTTCTTTCTGAAAAGTCCTGAAAAATCAATGCAGTGTGAGCTGGCGCATTCAGTGTTTTCGGTAAATTAATCGAGATTTGACGCGTTTGAGGCCCAAAAATGGAATCGGCCGATCCATTTTGACCAGGGTGATTAAATCAACATTTAGATCTGATTAATGATGCTCGATGAATGATTGAAATCATAATAGAACACGGTGTCAAGATGGTAACGTACAGTATTTCGAGAGACGATAGAGATATAGTCAGTGGAGGTCTCATTGAACGACTTGGAATTATAAGCGATACGATGTGTAACCGAGGCGTAGCATTCTGTAAAAAATCATGGATAGGTGACTTGAAAAACAAGAATTTCTCTCACCTTCGAATGAACTGTACTTGTGATTTAATCGTACATTTGAAAACCAAATTTAAATCTTTAAATTTCGTTATTTTCTAAATAATAAATTATAATAATCCAGAGTTCTGTATTTGTGTATATATTGTAT
>BPLQ01011851.1:0-28096 GCA_021605075.1 Caerostris darwini
GTGAATAAAAAAAAAGTTATTTTTTCTAAAGAATTGCTTTGATATGATATGATATTGCTTATTTTTAGTAAATAGTTGTTGCTTATCTTGTAGTGGTTCGGTATCCACTTTGAGCCATAGGTCCCGGTCTCATATGACTGCAAGAGCGTCACGGAGCCTGTAGTCGACTTCTCTGACCCACATCATTCCCCAAACTGTACAGGAGCAACTAAGTTCTAGGCCTCATTACTTAGCTCTTGGGACATTAATATGATGTGGTGTGTGTGGTTGTAGTAGTAGTAACTGCCGGTTCAAAGAATGTAAACTAAAAGATGTATCACCCATCTACTAGATGCTGAGGACAAAGATAGGTATTACTTGCACAAAATCAACAACTCCATCTTGCTTTAATTGTCAGGATCCCCTTTTTCCGGAAAAACTGATTGCTACGCATAGTGGGCACGTGAATTAAAATTATTGTCATCATTAGTGAAAATAAAAAAAAAAGCATCTAAAATTACAGTCAATAAAACTTTTAAACTCAACTACCAAAAAGTCTTTTATAATTAATTGTAAACAAATAAGAAAAACTTTGGAAGATTTGAATGAGCGCAAACATGAATGAGAACTGTGTTCTGAACAATGACAAAAACTAAAATTAATATAAAAATATTTTAAAGCAATTCCTACTTTTCAAAAAACTGCAGAAAGTCCTTTACAAATAATTTTCATTCATTTTTTCAAAATTTATCTGGCGCCATCTATTGGTAAATATGTGTAACTTAAATAAAAACCAAAAAAAATTAAATTTAATTAAATTTAAGGGAATGAAAAATATTTGAAATAAATTTAATTGTATTAACATCCAGTGCCATCCACTACATTTCAAAAATGATTTGAACTTGAGTGGATATTAGAAAAAGTATTTTATGAACGATTGAAAATTTGAACCATGTATATATATAGGCAGAGTTGAGCTAAAAGACTCCAATTGAAAAATACATGAAGGTAAATATCACTCCCAGTCACATAAAAATATATGATATCGGATCATTTAAAGTAGATGTGCCCTAAGTAATTAATGCAGTGGCATATTAGAAATTTTAAATATTTTTTACCAAATTAAAATTATTTATCATGCAAGTAATTTAAAAATTTTAATACGACTCTAATTACATATTGTAGACAAAAAGATCACAAAAATTATTTGTCTCATAAAAAATAATATATTAATAAATATTTTGATAATTTAAAAATGTAAAATAAAATCATTTAATTTTCTTGATTACTTTTTCAATTCCTTCTATTAGCTCACACTCTGCCTATATATATCTTGTTCAAATTTTCAGTCGTTCGTAAAATACTTTTTATTCATCCACTCAAGTTGAAATACATTTTTAACTTGTGGGGGAAACACTGGATCATTAGCTTCCCAGTTTTTTCAAATATTAATTCATTCATTAACATTTAATTAATTAATTTCAGTTTTTAGATTTAAGTTGCATTTATCTATAGATTGAATTTAAAAAATGAATGAAAACATAAAGAACTTTCTGCAATAGTGAAAACAAAGTAAGGTGACTTTCAAAAAAAAAATTTAATTATCTTGTTATATATTTTTTTATCAAATTACCTTTATCACTTAAATTTCTAAAGTTATTTAGAGATATTTTATCTGAAGCTTTATACCCCATTATTAGTAAAATACTATTTTAATATTTGAAATTATTTACTAAAAGGATTTTCAAAATATAGTGGAAAAAAATAGCATATTTCTGATATGTTTTTCTTTTTTTTTATCTTTCTTTTTAATTCTAACAAACAAAATTTATATAACATCACAACTTTTAAAAATAACAAATGTAACATTCGCGTTTTTTAGCACCGATACTAGCAAATTATTTCATGCACTGAATCTCTTATATTATATTTAAATGAATTAAATTTAACTTTTAGAAATAAGATATATTTTTATATTTTTAAAACGAAACTTACAGTAATTAATTTAAAAGATTCCTTTTGATTACAATGGAAATATTTATCTTAAGATATTGTACTATCATCAAAAACTAAAAATATTGGCAATAAAGTCGGTGATATTTGCCTTCTATTACATTCATATGTTATTCTATAGTTAAGATTTTATCGGGAATTATATGCAAATACCGTTTTTGGATTAAGCCATTTCATTGGGTAATCCCATCTGTACTATAGATGGTTATCTGTCTCATCCAATGGATCAATCATCCCAGTGTAACGCCTCTCGGCACATAGCTCACGAAATACCCTCACAAGACTTCACCTTTAGCACCGGCCTTGCCTGTAACTGTAAACTAGTTGAGTGAATTTAATTGCTCGAATGCGCTGTGAACACCAAATAATACTTGACGTCGATTCGGCATACGCAGATGTTGATATTAAACCAAACATTAGTTGGCCCAAGCAAGTAGCCAACGGACAAAACTGGCTAAACATGCATAATCACGTGAAGGTGCTTTCGAGGTTAAATAGAAGGGGGGGGCGTGCATCTAAAAAACTGTTGCTGCCAATAAGTTGCAAGTGACGGTATCCATACAAAAGCACTTAATGCACTAGTCTCGGATGCCTTTAATGGTAGGTGCGGGTTTTCCAAAGTAAAAAGTCAATTGTAGTTTGGAGGAAAGTTATTATTACATATTCCACCATATATTTGTATTTATAATTTAATTAGGATTTAATTGTATACTTTTCATTTATTGAATTTTTATTTATCTGGAGTATCCTATTGAATAAAAATAATGTACTTTATATATTTACATGTACGTAGTCCTGCATATTGTACATGATGCACTACACCCTTGTTCATGTAAGTATACACTTACACTTTGTTCATGTAAGTATACACTTACACTTTGTCTATTATACACACCTTGTTCATGGGTATACACTTCTTACACTTTGTTCATGCAAGTGTGCAATTACATCTTGTATATGTAAGCATGCATCTTGTATGTGAAAGTTAACGGGCTTATACCTTGTACATATAAGCATGCGCTTAGACCTTGTACATGTAAACTGGCTTACACTTTATACATTTAAACTTGCTTTCACTTTTTGTATATAATCAGGCTTACACTTTTTGCATATAAACTTGCTTACATTTTATGCATATAAACTTGCTTACACTTTTTGCATATAAACGTGTTTACATTTTATGCATATAAAGTTGTTTACACTTTATGCATATAAGCATGCTTGCACTTTTTGTTGTTGTTCTAATACAGCTGGCAATACAGAGACAGTTAATCTTTAAGACATAAGCAAGGGCTGTACCGCTGTCATTCATTTAGCACTACCCAGCGGACGCTTGTAGCTTGAAGATATGCTACGGACGCGAGCAATACTACCCCTTATACACTACGATCCCATTAGACCAGGACCTGTGGTTTTAAAGTGGATTCCGAACCACTACAAACATCCATTGCATTGCCGGGGCTCGAACTCGAAACGTGCGGTACCGAACGCCAAAGCGCTAGCCATTCACACTTTATACATATAAACTTGCTTACACTTGATACATATAAATTTGCTTGCACTTGATATATATAAACATATTTACACTTGATACATATAAACATGTTTACACTTGATACATATAAACATGTTTACAATTTATACATATAAACATATTTTTACAATTTATACATATAAACATGTTTACAATTTATACATATAAACATATTTATATTTTATACACTCTCCTGGCGTACGATTCTGCATCCCGTCACAACACGTAATGTCACCATTTCCGTTATTTTTCCCCATTTCGCGACATTCTTAATAATTTTGATTAAGTGTTTATTACATCGCTCCGAATTTCGTAAATCATAATTGCTTTGGTAGTTCAACAAAACTGAGTAGTTAAAATTCGATCCAAACATTAATAATTGTAACATTCATCTAGAAGAAAAAATAGCTATATAAAACTAATCGTTTAACGACGCTAACATTTTAAAAAATTACAACATAAAAAATTTTGACTATTTTAAAAACATGGGAAAACTTTCTAATCTTATTTTTGAAACATTTTCCCAGATTATCTAAATGTGAAATAACTACTAACAATTCATTATACATCTTAGATAATCTTCTCAGCATCTTATGATGTTGAAAAAACAGTTATTTTAGTTTTATATGTAATATAACAACACATATTATACTGTACAATTTTGGAGTTACAATACGGAATGAACATTTTTATAGTTCTACGGTTAAAAATAATACACTTCAACTTAACTACAGATGTAGTGCGACAATTAATTTAAATGCTTTCTATTTAAAAAATTAAGATTTTAAGAAATATTTAAAGCCTTAGAGCAAAGCCTGATACTAAAATGAAAATTTATTAGTAAAAATTAAAATTAATTATCGTGTTACAATACGGAACGAACATTCTTTTAGTTTTGCAATTAAAAATATTGTAATAAGCTTCAACATAAATGCAAATCTAGTGTGACAATTAATTAAAATGGTTCGTATTTAAAAATGTTTATGACTTAAGAAAATATTTAGAAGCATTGTAACAGAGTATGATACTAAAATGACGATTTATTAGTAATTTTTAAAAAGTTATTCATCTAAATCTACAACCCTTACTTACCCATTAAAATTTTTATATCAAGTAGAAGAATAGCATAGATTTCTCCACAATAGCAGTTTTAAAGGTAATATAACACACATTATATTGCACAATTTCGGTAGTACAAAACGGAATGAACATTCTTCAAATTGTACGGCGGCCTGTTGTCCAAGTAGCTAGTGCTCTGACCTTTGGTATCACAGGCTCTAAGGTCGATTCCTGGCTTTGGCATGGATGTTTGTTAGTGTTACGGAACCCCCGTTAAACTGTAGGTCCTGATCTAATTAGCCTAAAGTACGTTCAAAATGAATGCAATGTAAAGTATGTAGTGAGACAAAACAAACGAAACCATTCTAATTCTACGGTTAAAAATAATATATTTTAACTTAACTACAGATATAGAGCGACAATTAGTTTAAATGTTTCGTATATGACCATAAAGACAATCAAACCAACTCAAGCATTTTAAATATGATTATTATTGTAAATCTGATATGACATGTAATAGTAACTTACAGTGCGGGCAGCTTTTCTTGAGTTTGGAATGGAATTTTTGGGCAGTCATGGGCAATAATTTCAAGAATTTCGAATTTTAGAGTAATTCCTTTATAAAAGTTTCATTTTCACTTTTGCGAGATTTTTTTTTGTCTGTTATATTTAAAAAAAAACAAAAAACATTTGGATAATTTGAGATAAAGCAGCGTCAGTGAGCCTACATCTCAAAGCACCAAGTTAAGTAAATTATACCATGAAACATTTGAACTACACAAGAAGCTGTTCAGTTCGAGCGGTAAGCTAAATCGTAAGCATCTTTAAATGTTTAATCGTCCTTTGTTTATAAAAAAAATAAAGATTAAGAACGATCGTTTTAAATAAACTATATCGACTGTAATTATAAGATTATTTTGCTGTTTAAGAATTTTATTGAAGTGCATTTAAAATAGTGTACATTACAGAAGACGAAACATTTTGAATGAGTATTGTGTATTACAGTTTTTATGAGATCAAAGGTTCTAATTGTATTTTCGAGAGATGGCTGTAAGAACAGTGTTACACAATTTAGCCAGAAGTAAAGAGGATAACTTGACAGATATTCAAAAATATCTCAAGATCGGATCAAATGTTAACAAACGCGATATTGATGGCAACAGACCCCTACACTTGGCGGCTCTCAACGAAAAAGACAACTTACGAGACGTCCAAGAACTCATCAACGCTGGAGCAAATGTGAATGCAACCAACAACTATGGAAGCACAGCTCTGCATTTTGCAGTGATTCGCCGTAAATACAGAGTTATTGAACTCTTTCTAAAATGTGAAATTGATGTCGATATCCAAGACGACCTGGAAAACAGTGCATTGCATTTTGCCGTGGATAGGTGTGCTGGCTTGCAAACACTCGACCACACTCATGTGTGCGCAGTTGAACATGTGCATAGCGATATCTGGATTGTTAGAGAATTGCTATCTTGGGATGCTGATACTGACCTTTTTGGTAGAAATGATGAGACTCCATTAATGTGGGCGGTAAGGGATAATGATCTGGAAGTTGTCAGAAATTTGGTGAAGTTTGGCGCATCTGTGACTGTATTTAACAAATATATGAAAACGCCCTTGCATTTTCTGTTAGATCGACCTTAAGCAAATATTAGCATGATGCTAAAACTGATGAACAGTGGAAACCATGAGAAATTTATCAATGGATGCATGGAGGATTTTATATGCTATATTGGGCACAGACATCGTGACAGCCTATCAAACCAACTAGCGGTTGCAAAAGCATTTGTAAAGTGCAAAGTACTCTTATATGTCGATGCCGAATTAAACGTAAGAAGAGATCATGATATTTTACCAAAGTTAGAAGTTTTTGCTAACGAAGCTTTTCTGGAAGTGGAACGCATGTTAAATAAGATTTTAATACAAGATTTAACTGTTTATGAAATCATCCTGAAGCGATTCACACCAGTTACTGAACGCAAGAGAGCATTTGCAACAGATATGGTTTTTAATATGTTGTTGACAGATTATTTTCCTATTTACAGTGATTTTATCGTAAATCAAATTAAAATATCATTTTTGAAAAAAAAGTTGAGTGAAGTTAAAGTTTATGTTAGAAGTGAAACTGATGGCAAAAAATTGTTTTAAATAAGCAAGTGATCTCTGCACTTTCAACTTTTTTAAGCAACACAGATATTTTCAATCTTATTAAAGCATACTACTAAAATTATATCCTATTAGATATAAATTTAAAATGTGTCAATCAAGTCATATTTTTTATGGAACTCGAAAATTTTTAACAAATTTGTTTTTTATTTAATGTATGAACGTTTAAGTATATAGACCTTTATAGGCATCATGTCTAATGTATTTATAATAATTTGCATAAAACTATTGTTTTATATAATGTATAAGTTTAAATAATTTGTTTTAATTTTAGTCTATCTTACAGGAATTAAAATTAAACTTTCATTCAAAATATTATACTATATGAAAGACATTAATATATTGAATGGCTTAGTTACGCTTATTAATAATATTCGTTATCTGTAATTTTGTTAAATGTTACAAATTATGCACCAAAATTAAACAAAAAAAAATTTAACATCAGAATTATTGACAAATTTAAGATATGTGATTAATGTGGCTTGTGTCATTTAATATGGCAAACTTAAGATCAGTGGCTAATTAGATGTGACCTTCTATTATTTGAAATGACTCGTATTTTCATATCTATATTATTAAATCATTTTAAATAAATTGTAAATAAAAAGTGTGTTTTATTATTTGTCAATTCAAGTATTTTTAACGGCATTTCAGATTCATGCAGATTGATGATATTTGCTTTGAATATATATGCTACACACATGTCATGACACAGATTCCTTTTACAACAATATTTTCTATATAGCACGTTAGTTTCTGTATAGTTAGTTAAAATATATAAAATATCGATTGCCAAATCATTTCTGTATTTATTTGGATTTAAAAATTATATTTTAACATTAATGCATCCTTTTATCGAAAATCGTTTAACAAATACAAATTATTCTATATTTGAATATAGTGTAACGTCTTGGCTCATACTAGACTTATAAAATGCCTCAAGAAGACGGTAACTTTCAGGTTCATGGGAACACTGCAATCTTTATTTACAAGCAAAGTATATACATATATACAGAAACCTATTTACCAAAAAATAAAAAAATAAATAAAGATAATTTGATTCACAAGTGCAGTTCACTCCAAGAACGGAGATTTTGCGAGTTCTCGAGTCTACGACGAATCCAATGCACTGGTCTGCAGCAGACCTTAATTATTACACTGAGTAATACACGAAACCCCAAGGGGCTCACTTTGTAAACAGGCAAAAAATTCGGCCTATTCAGTCAATTCAGAAAAAAGAAAAACAACACTTGTGGTCGACTCACAGAACTCTCTCCTTTCACAAAAAAATAAACTTTTAAGAGAATCCGTTATGAGGGGGGCAACTTCCTCACTTCTCATTGGAGTAGAAATTACTCTTTTGGTCCATCACCATGGAACAATTCGCGGTTTGCTATACTTAGTTCATATTCAATCTGTAGTTGTTTCGACCTACGACGGTCGCGCGGACATTCGTTAATTTACCGAATCTCATTATACATGACATTGATTGTTTGCTATCAGATTTGAATGACAAGTTGTTCTCATTGGTACAAAACACTAAATGCATGTAATACAAATATTTATGGACACAATAACGCTCGTCTGCTATCGAATTTGACTGATGGGTTTATTTTATACTTCACAAATAACATACATTTCTCTCCTCGGAATGAAATGCCAAAACTCTTCCCGTGAGAAAAAAATGCTACAACATATATTGGTCTGTAGAGTTAATTAAGGTTAATACAAAAATTCTATGTGAAAATTTCCCAAAATCTCAAAATTTCAGATAAAAACAGAAACACTTTTGTCTGATATAAAACAATTGAATAAATTAAAGATTTAATAAAAATAAATTTTCTTTTAGTTTAAATGCATTAAAACTATTCCTCTTAAAACTGTACCTTTACATTACTGCAGTGGCTTATTAAAATGAACATTAATTACCATAAGTTCTGATTTTGTTCATTGTAAATTTTTTTTGAACGTCATTAATCATATATTCAAGACCAAATCCTATAAGACTAAACATTTTTAGTTATTATATTTTGTCATACGGTAGAAAATTTTTCAACCTGAAAGAGTTCATGGTGAACTATGGGTTGAAAATGTTTATTCAGTTGAATACGTAAATACATAAAATATTTTCATAATAAATAAGTGCATCTAAAGCTGGTATTAAAACCAAATAATATGGTGTGATTAAATCTGTAGTTCTCTAGTGGAGAAAATGAGATAATCTCATGAGATAATGTTAATAATTAATGCGTAAGACTTTTTCTTATGTATTATCCGTGCTTCTTAATTTTACATTAGTTCTCTTAGATAGTCATTAAGTTTTTCTGTTGGTTTAGAATTATCCAAGTTATTATTGCATACATGCTTATTTTTATGAGATAGTGCTGAGTGCAGATTAGGAAGCCAAATTGTAACTGAATGTGCTTTTATTGAGATACTAGAGGCACAGGTTGGAGAGTGGCTTGGTTTGTCGTTCTACGGTCATTTTTTGGGCTAAATAGACAGGGATCTACAATTTAACGTGGATTCCGAACCCCTAATAAACCACCAGGCCACCGCCATGATTCGAACATGAAACCCGGGTTACCAAAGGCTAGAGAGCTAGCCAAGTCTTCTTATGTCAATTGACCATCACGCAATGTATAACACATTTAAATAAAGATAATTGGATTCGTGAACGGATTCCACTTCCAAGCTGGAAACACAATACTCAGCTACGCACAAGATGCGCGAAATTTACTTCCTGTCTGGGTGAGAGTCTGTAAGAAAACTACAGTGCCGGCATGCGCTGATTATATTTCCTCTTGGGATGAGACACTAAAAAGTAAATGCGCTGTACTTCATCTCGGGTGAGAGTCTTCAGGCCGATTGATCATTTTCTGTTGAATGCCATAAGGGTGCGCAATTGCCAGTGTGCAGGAACAAGCACGGTTACAATATTGTTAGAATTGCATGAATTTATTTCGAATGAAGGTATACGTAACAAAACTTTAAATAAAAGTTTCAAACGTACAATGAAATTAATTATAAAAGATCTTTTTGTTTCATTGATTCAATAACAAAATTTTTTTAAAAGCATAAAAGTTTTCTTGAATATTAACTTGTTTAAAGAATATTCTATTTGAACAGAAATAATTATTTTTTATTATTATCAGATGAATTGACTTTGCAAAGACGTTTGCAGTAAAATTGAGATGAATTTTTGGTGGTGATCTATTCAAACCAATATTTCATTTCCAGTGATTCATTACCAAACATTTTTACAGACCATCAAAGCTTTCCTGAATGTCACTTTTTTAAGTTGTGCCACCTAAACCCAAATTCTCTCTTCTTATTAATATCATATTTTTCTTGCAGCAGACACGTTTGAAGTAAAATTGAAAATACGCAATGAGTTTCTGCATATGATTTACAAATCCATTAATTAGAAACATTTTTTTTTCTTCCATGCTTTAATAACAAGCCATGATGTCAATCAATTCTTTCCTGTGTGTTATCTTTTATTTTAGTGAAACCAAATTCATTATCTTTCTTAATATTTTTTTCAGCAGAGATCATTGAAGTAAAATTGCAAATGTGAGACGAATTTCGGTAACTAATGTGACAGATTATTTTAAAAACTTTTTCAAGTTTCCTGAATCTTGACTATCATTAATCTATGAATTTTCCGAATGAATTTCTGAATTTACCGAATGAATCTCTGAATTTGCCGAAGGAATCTCTGAATTTACCGAATTTGAATCTCGAATGCCGAATGAATCTCTGAAATTTGAGTTGGATTAAATGATTTTCATAGGAGTTGTGTAATAATTTGATATGAAATTGAAAAGAAGACCAGATTTACAAAATAGGATTTGTCTAACAAAATTAATGAGCTTTGCAAAATGTTTGCAGTAAAATTGAGATGAATTTTTGGTTGTGATCTATTCAAACCAATATTTCATTTCCAGTGATTCATTACCAAACATTTTTACAGACCATCAAAGCTTTCCTGAATGTCACTTTTTTAAGTAGTGGCACTTAAACCCAAATTCTCTCTTTTTATTAATATCATATTTTTCTTGCAGCAGACACGTTTGAAGTAATATTGAAAATACGTAATGTGTTTCTGCATATGATTTACAAATAAATTAATTAGAAGCATTTTTTTCCTTCCATGCTTCAATAACAAGCCATGATGTCAATCAAGGCTTTTCTGTGTGTTATCTTTTATTTTAGTGAAACCAAATTCATTACGTTTCTTAATATTTTTTTCAGCAGAGATCATTGAAGTAAAATGGCAAATGTGAGATGAATTTCGGTAACTAATGTGACAGATTTTTTTAAAAAACTTTTTCAAGTTTCCTGAATCTTGAATATCATTAATCTCTGAATTTGCCGAATGAATCTCGGAATTTGCCGAATGAATCTCTGAATTTACCGAATTTGGAACTCGAATGCCGAATGAATCTCTGAAATTTGAGTTTTATTACATGGTTTTCATAGGAGTTGTGTAATAATTTGATATGAAATTGAAAAGAAGGCCAATGGTTTACCAAATAGGATTTGTCTAACAAAATTAATGAGCTACCAGATGCCCTTTCCATATTTAATCCGTAACAAGTGGCGTGCGGTCTCGCAGACCGCTCAATATGATCCTTCCCTCACCCCTATTACATGCTTAGCGCAACTGAATGGATTCGTCCTCTAGTTTCCAATTTTGTGACACTGAGCATAATCCCCACTTTTCACATTGTTTTGCCACGTGCAACCGGTAGAAATTCCACCGTGCATTCTTCAACAGTGGTTTGAGCAACCTCACCACCCTTTCAGTGAGACAATGTGGACAATAGTACAATAGTAGGAAATACGATAGTGGACAATAGTACAATAGTAGGAAATACAATAGTGGACAATAGTAGGAAATCGATTCATCTATTTAATCCGCGTCATGGGGAAAAGATGTAAAAGATTCTAGATCAGGGACGGGCAAACTTTTTCGGCCGCGGGTTAAAAATTGAAAAAAAAAAAAGTTTGTCGGACAAAGACAAATTTTTTGAAAAATTTTAAAAACAATATACAAGTATTACAATTTAAATATCTTAATGAGATGAGTAAAATTGCGATTTTATTTTTGAAAGTTCCTTATATTGAGGTTCGAAGTGAGATGTACTGATTCTAAGGAACGAGGCTAAATGCTCATCTGTCAGTCTACTTCTGAAATAATTCTTTCTAAGGTTCATAGTTGAAAACACTTGTTCACATGTATAAGATGAAGCGAACATAGCACTGATTTTCTAGGCATCAGATATTAAATTTGGGAAACTTACTTTCGATAAAGGTTTTTAAAACTCTTAACTTTGGCATATTTAGAAACAACTGCTTCAGATGATTGTTAGATTGCAACTCAATTAATTCATCTGACCACACTGCTTCACAATTTACGCTGAAAGACACGGTAACAATATCCAATTCTGTTTGAATGGCACTGAAATCTTGAATTCTGCGTTCGAACTCAAAATGCAGTTTTATCAAGCCATCTTCATAATTCTTAAGCTTCTCTTCCTTTACTGAGAGTATTGAATTTAACCTCGGGAATTGACGCAAACAAAAATATTAGAACTCGCGTCAAAAGATAAAGCCGCTGGCTGGAATTTAAAATGTGCAGTCTACCACATGCGAGGTCTAATTCTAATCTATATTGGATTCTCATATATCTTATCCCCGAGAAAGACATAACGCTTATTGGCGCCAATCTACAGCTATAACTAACAAAGAACTTCCGCTTTTAACACTTTACCGATTAAAAGCTGTCTGTGCTTGTTATTATAGTCAATTTATGTTTTGTAGAAAAAAATAGAGAAAGTAAGATCATTCTTTTAAAAATAAAGGAAGAAAAAAATAATATTTAATAAAAGTAGAAAAGGAGATGGATATATATATACTTCTTTCAATTTGCCTCTGACCGGCAAATTAAAATTCTATCCGTAGGCCGCATAGAACCTTCTGGCTGGCCGGAGTTGACCCGCGGGCCTTAGTTTGCCCATCCATACACATGGTTCTGATGCTAGGTCCGAGGAAATCGACTCATCCATCTACCGCGTCATGTTGAAAAGCTGTAAAAGGATGAAATTGGAAGTGATGTCAGTAAAGATTTTGTCTGCAAAAATTGTTACTCAACAGTTTTTGAAATTTCTTCAAACGACAATGATTTCTCTGATCCAGAAACAGTTAGTAATTCTTTGAAATATTGCTATGGGAAAAATCGATTCAAATGGTCATAAGTTGAAGCTAATCAATATGTTAGAATTCCAGCTTGCAACATAATAAGACTTCCTACACTAAGATTTTACTAAAAAATTGATGATGATTCAAATCCAAAATATTTATAAGAATTAATTTTTACTGATCCCCTTTTTTGTATAATTGTGAAATTGACGAATTTAAGAAAAAGAGATAGAAAGAGAAAAAATACCTCTCATCCAATTAAAGGTGAAATAACACCGCATTGGTGAACAAAGCATTGTTGGATTGGCTCATATACATATCAATCTTCAAATCCAATCATGAAGATATTGAACGTTTTTTTTTGCAACCGATGGAACTGACCCCGATATTTTTCTCACAGTAATGTCACTAAAAGGTTTCATATTTGCGATTAGATAATCCAGATGATAGGAAAGAACGACAGAAATCTAAATGATACTGTGAGATAGTGATACTTCAAGTACTGTCAAAAATTTTCAGCTTTGCGCTTTTCTCCTATTGAAATTGGTGGCCTGATGGCCAATTGGCTGGCGATATGGCCTTTGCTACCACAGGCTTCAGGTTCAAATCCTGGAGGTGGCATGGATGCTTGTTGGTGGTTCGGAATCCACGTGAAACTGTAGGTCCCGGTCTGTTTAGCCTAAAGTGTGCACAAGATGACCGTAGAGCGACAAACCAAACCAAGCTATTGAAATTTTCTTTACATATTAAAAAAAAATAAATGACAATAATTATTACACAATAGATTCATTTTTATTAATTTTACAAAATTTACTGCACCACATGATTTTCATCGAAAACTCTGAGGCTCTTGCAAGAATTTCCATGAAAAGTTTTATTCCAATTTAAAAAGTAAAAAAATATCTTTTTTTGACACAGAAAAGTTAAGAGCATCCAAGTGAAATATCAGGAATGTACGATTCATTTAATGTAATGTATTTTCTACCGTTATCTAGGCATTCTTAAATTTCAATTTTACTTAATTTTTATCTCATCAATGACATGTTTAACACATTAATAATGAAGTCATTGCATGCATATAAAACACCTTTCAATAACACATCAATAATTATGTGTAAAAGAACTTGAACTCACAAATATAAACATTCCACGTGAAACGTGCAAAGCCAACTCACATGTATCTGGGTAGGAGTCTAAAGTGTATTTCATTATCGTTTGTGTTTCTGCGAGATAGTCATTTGAAAATTCAAATTAATTCCAAGAAATTATCGCACTTTGTGTGTACATCTAGTAGATTTTGATGTACACTTTCCAGTCACTTTAATGTGACCACCACCTACTTTCGACGTCAACGTGAAATAACCAATCATAAAAGGCAGGGGGCCGCACATTGGAGTGGAGTGTATATAAATGATGTCCTAGGGCATCGGAAAGTATTTCAATCGTTATGTATATTCTTTCTGGGCCTGAATGGCCGAGTGTCTAGCGCTCTGGCGCTTGGTGCGACAGGTTTCAGGTTCGAGTCACGGCGGTGCCAGGGATGTTTTTAGGGGTTCGGAATCCACTTTAAGCCGTATGTCTCGGTCTCCTATGACTGTAAGAGCGTCACGGAGCCAAAGTCGGACTTCTACCTAGGGGGGCTTCATCACAACAGAAGATGCTTCCTTCCCCTTCAATCATGAGTAGGGATTGCAATATCGGACAAAAAGTTCAATACCGGTATTCGGTATTTTTTAGATCTTAATACCGGGATACCGGTTTTAATACCGTTATTAGAAATTTTAGAAAAAGAAAGAAAACGCATTTTTTTTTTATTTGCCAGTTTCATTAGAGAATTTAAATATCACAAAAAAATAATAAATTGTAACTTATAAATTATAACATTATATAATGAATCACAAAAAAAGTAACGGAACATCTTATTTATTTAAATCGCAAAAAAGTGTAAATATCACTATTCAGACTGTTGTGCCATTGCAAATTTTTGAAATGCGATCTTAAAAAACATAATGCATCAATTGTACTATTATTAAGCCTGGAACGTAATTTTGTGCAAAAATTACCAGCTGTCGAAAACGCTCTGTCAGTATCTCGCTAGTGGGTGATACTGTTAGCAATGTGCCATATACCTTTTCCAAGTATTTACCTCTAAATCCCTCCTCTTTAAATAAATCTATTTCTCGTCGGAGTGTTTTGGATATAGCTGATTTCTGTATTGTATTTTGGTTTGTTGAAATTTTTTTAGTTATCGCCAATTCTAATTTTTATTCAAGAGACAATTCCTTTTCACTATCGACATTAGTATCATCATAATCTTCGATAACTGTACCGAATTCTTCTGAATGTGTATAGGTTTGTGGAGAATAGAATAAGAATTTGTTATAGAATAAGAATTTCACAGATAAGAATCCTAAATTTCTGGTAAATACCGAAAAACCGGTATAGAAACTTCTGAATACCGGTATTACAAAATTGTACAAATGGCTCGAAATACCGGTATTCGGTATACCTCTATTGCAATCCCTAATCTTGAGTACACATGGGCTCGGCCTAGATGTCTGTCAAGTGGGATAAGAAACAACATATTCTTTTTATATATATACAGTCCGCTCTGCCAAAGGGGGTTATTCTGGCTTTTGACAGGTAGTCACATTAATGTGACTGGACTGTTATAATGAATGATGATTTAATAAGTGCCTTCACATTCGCGATTTCTGCTTCAGGATTAACGTAGAATTTTGGTATATATGTCAGAAAAAATTTTGTTAAAATATTAATTTCAAACCTATATCTATATATATCTTGTTCAAATTTTCAATCGTTCGTAAAATACTTTTTATTCATCCACTCAACTTCAAATACATTTTTTTAACTTGTAGTGGATGACACTGGATGTTAATACGGTTTTTTCAAACATTAATTCAGTAATTAAATTTAATTAATTAATTTTAGTTTTTTTCAGATTTAAGTTGCATATATCTACCAATAGATGGCGCCAGATAAAATTTAAAAAAAATGAAATTATTTATAAAGGACTTTCTGCAATAGAGTGGAAAAAAAAGTAGGAATTGACTTTAAATTTTTTTTTATATATATATTACTTGTTTTTCTTATCATCAGATGTACTGGCACATAAACATTAGGTTATATATTTTCATAAGTAATATAAAAGGCTGATTTTAGAATATCATAGAAATATTTAGAAATTAGAATATCATAAAATACAAGCACTTTGGCTATTTTTGGAAAGAGTGTAAGTCTTTGCTGCGTGACAACCCACAACAATATTTCTGAGATTCAATGAATACATTAGAACAGGGATGGGCAAACTTTTTCGGTCACAGGCAAAAATCGCAAAAAAAAAGTTTGGCGGGTCAAGATAAATTTTTCTAAAATTTTAAAAACAATATACAAGTATTACAATTTAAATATGTTAAGGAGATGAATGAAATTGCGATTTTATTTTTAAAAGTTCCTTATATTGAGGTTCGAAATAAGATGTACTCATTCTAAAGAACGAGGCTAAATGCTCATGTGTCAGTCTACTTCTGAAATAATTCTTTCTAAGGTTCATAGTTGAAAACACTTGTTCACATATATAAGATGAAGCGAACATAGCACTGATTTTCTGGGCGTGAGATATTAAATTTGGGAAATTTACTTTCGATAATGATTCGTAAAACTCTAACTTTGGCATATTTAATACAACTCCTTGAGATGATTGTTAGATATTGCAACTCAATTCATTCAACTTGCAAATCTGCTCTAACTGCTTCACAATTTACATTGAAAGGCATGTCAAAAATATCCAATTATGTTTGAATGGCACTGAAATCTGCGTTCGAACTCAAAATGCAGTTTTTTCAAGCCATCTTCATAATTCTTAAGCTTCTCTTCATTTACTGAGGGTATTGAATTTAACCTCGGGGAATGAGACAGGTCGTTCTTAGCCAGCTGCCCAGCAAATGAGTACCCTGTGTTTAATGATAAGAATAGTTAACATTAAAATGGAATACAAAAGATAACAAATAAGCTCTTCTAATAGAAAGTTAATAGAATATACTCTGTGTTAAAAGTTAAAAGCAAATCAATAATAGAAAAGTATTTATTTATACATTTATAATCTAATATACAGTAATATTCAACGCAGCAATTAAAATTTTCTTGACAAATATGTAAAAAGAATTATTAGCTAATATTATTTAAAATATAAAATCGTCCAAAAATATTTAAAGAATCATAATTATAAATTAGAGATTAATGTATGAAAAATATTCAGCTTAAAAAACCACACAAACATGAATTAAGAATTATGTCAAGCACATTACATAATAGCATACACATAAACAATTGAAATAAGATTTATAAATTTATAAAATCGCATTTTTTGTTTTGAATTCAAATGTTTAAATCCGACATCATACAGAAAGAATCTAAGAACTATATCTAGCATACTACATAAATAGTATACGCCTAAACACTTAAGTAAAATAAGACTTATTTAAAATATAACATCGTTCAAAAATACCCACAGAATCAATTATAAATTAGAGGTAAATGTATGATAAATATCCAGTTTAAAACAACCCACACAGAAAGAAATTAAGAAGAATTATATCCAGTATATTATATAAATAGCACACGCATAAACACTTAAGTAAAATAAGATTTATAAATTTATAAAACCGCATTAAAGTCAAACATTTAAATTAGAGAATGCTTTTATGAGATGAAACAAATCAGAATGAGATAAGAAACTAGAAAGACTCGAGATTGTTTCAGGGCACAATATTATTTTCTCTTCATCGCTTTGTCTCCTAACAAACATTCCTGTTTCATTTAACTTTCCTTCCAAAAAAGATTTTTCATAATTCAATAGTATGAAATCATGATAAATAGGAAATCGATCTTCCAATAACAATTTAAAAACGCCATGAGGCACATCAGAGTGGAAGTTCATGTGAACGTCAAGTATATTTCTCATTACGTATGAATAGATTGACTCCACGTCATTTAAATATTTTGTCATCATGTCTTGAACCTCTAGAAGACATTCTGTCGCAAACATACGCAGGTCGGGCAAAAAGCTGTAGTGTGTACCTATCGGTAACAAAGTATTTCGAAACACCAATACCTTGCACTTGACTAATATCTTCGCGTCAGCTAACTGGGCATCTGAGTCACCTTCATGTTTATCCATAATGTGTTTCACTATGGGATCCACCATGTAATTTATCATCAACTTGGTGCAAGCTTTGTCTATGAGGTCCAAAATTATGAACATGTTTGGTTGGGGATGATCGAACGCGAAATGCATTGGCATCTTATTCTTAAGGTTCTCTTGAAGAACGCTGGCATCGAATTGCAACAGTATTTTAACGGAATTACGATCATTGCATCTAACAGCCATCATCAATGCACTTTCTTTCATTCTATTCCTAGCAGCCACATCAGCTCCCCAAACTAAGAGGTACATAACAAATGTATAGTCGCCATGTTGATGATTTGGTGGACAGACATGCCGGTAGTTGAACCTCTTCAATGCCGCGCAGTTATCGATGGCATAATGCAAAGCAGTGTTGCCTTTGTCATCCTTAAGATTCACATCTGCACCATTTTCCATGAGGGTTGCGACCTCCCTTTGCTTGCGGCGGATCACAACGAAGTGCAGAGGTGTGTTGCCGATGTTGTTGGCAATGTTCAGTTGGGCACCAGCTGAGATCAGCTCTTCTATAATCTGCTCATTTTCTTTCTCGTTGAGCGCTGCCAGGTGCAGTGGGGTGTTGCCGTCGATGTCCCGCTTGTTTATGTTGGATCCTATCTTCAAGAAATCGCGAATCTGCTCCAATTTGTTCTCGGGACTCTTGACCAGAGTATGCAAAGCTGTGTTTACAGACATCCCGTTATGAAGTTAGAACAGGCCAATGAATACTTTTAATAAATTTATTACAATCATTTAAAAAAGGCTAAAAAAGGATTCGGCTGTAGAAATTGCTTAAATAATTTAGGCTTATTCATTGAACATGCTGTTTATTGCTTTAATTCAATCGAATTGATGCAATTAAATCGTAATACTGCACAACTGGATTGTACTATAAAATACACGATCTGTTTTCTTGATTGAATAGAGATTGCTGAGTTGCTTATTTTAACTTGATTCACGCAATTAACGTCATGCTATAACAAACAAATGAGAGTGTGTTCTTCTTCATTGGCGTAATAGCCCCATGGTGGGCCAAGGCCGTCTGCCTACTGACAAATTTCGAGACGTTAGATATTTTTTTTTACGGTATCGGATTGTCAACCCTGCTACCACAACTCTATAGTCACATTAGACCGGGGGCTACGGTTTAAAGTGGATTCGAAACCATTACAAGCATGCATGGCACAGCCGGAACTCGAACCCAAAACCAGTGCCTCCAGGAATTAGAACGCTAACCGCCAAAAGTATAGTCGCCATGATGATGATTTGGTGGACAGACATGTCTGTAGTTGAACCGTTTCAGTGCAGAGCAGTTGTCAATGGCATAATGCAAAGCAGTGTTGCCTTTGTCGTCCTTAATGCTCACATCAGGACATGCAAGGTCATGTTTACAGACATCAATAAAATTAAAACATGACAACAATTAAAACATGTCAATGAATACTTATATTGAATGTATTACAATCCTTTACAAAAATGTTGTAATGGAGAGAGATTTAAAATGGTTCAGCTCTGAAAATGATTTAATTAATTAAATTAGGCTTATTTAGTGAGCATGCTTGTTTGTTGTAGGTGAATCGAATTGATTCAACTAAATTGTAATATAAATTGAAGCTGAACAATTGGATGGTAACATGAATAACACGATTTGCATTCTTGATTGAATAGAGATTGTTAAATTACTTATTTTAACTTGATTCACTCAAACGTCATACTATAAAAAACGAATGACGGTGTATTCTACTTCTCCTTCATTGGCGCGATAGCCCCAGGGTGGATCAAGGCCGTCTGCCTACTGGCAGATTTCGAGACAGGAGACGTTTGCTTTTTTTACGGGGTAGAGTTGCTAACCCTATTCCATTGCTCTACAGTCATATTGGACCTTCGGATGCCTGATGGCGAAGTGGTTCCTTCTGACTCTCGGTACCACATGTTTAGGGTTCTAATCCCGGCATTTACATGGATGCAATGGTTCGAAATCCATTTTAAGATGTAAGTCTCTGTCTCACATGACCGTAGAGCATCACAGAACCCAATCAGATTTCTCACCCACTTCATTCTCAAACTGTAAAGGGGAAGCTCAGCTCTAGCCACTGTAATGTGGTGTGGTGTAGTCGTAGTAGTCATATTAGACAGGCACATATTGCTTAAAGTGGATTCGGAAAAACCATAAGCATGCGTGACACCACCAGTTCTCGAACCCGAAACCTGTAGCACCGACAGCAAAAGCACTAGTCACTCGGCCTTCAGCCTCCCCCGCCTCCTCCCGAATGCCAGTGTATAAAATAGTAAAATTAATCCTATAATAATCATGCTAATATTTTAACACTTGCAGATGGATCATGTTATTCTTTAAGACATTTTTGATTTGTGGCCATTTCCCACTAAAGCAGGGATGGGCAATCTACGGCCCACGGGCCAGCGCCGTCCCACTGAAAGGTTTCAACCCGGCCAGCGGATAGAATTTTAATTTGCTGGTCCGAGGCAAATTAAAAAATATATATAGCAGTTGTTTCTAAACATGCCAAAGTTAGAGTTTTACAAATCATTATTGAAAGTAAGTTTCCCAAATTTAATATCTCACGGCCAGAAAATCAGTGCTATGTTTGGTTCATCTTATATATGTGAACAAAGGTCCTGAATGGCCGAGTGGCTAGCGCTCGGGCGCTCGGTACCAAAGGGTTCGGGTTCGAGTCCCATGGATGTTTTATGCCATGGATGTTTGTGCCATGGATGTTTGTAGTGGTTCGGAATCCACTTTAAACCGTAGGTCTCAGTCTAATAAGATCGCAGAGCGTTGCGGGGGGCATTGTTACTCCGCGTCCGTGGCTTATCTTCAAGTAGCCCTGGGTAATGCAAAGTGAATAACGTCTGTGCAGCACTTGCCTTAAGGCATCCAAGACCAAGCTGTCTAAGGGTTTGCCAGCTGCATTAGAAAGATATATATATATATACACTGAAGTGACAAAATCATGGGATACCTATTAATATCGTGTCAGCCCTCCTTTCGCCCGGCGAAGTGCAGCAACTCGACGTGGCATGGACTCAACAAGTCGTTGGAAGTCTTCTGCAGGAATATTGAGCCATTCTATCTCGATAGACGTCCATAATTGTGAAAGCGTTGATGGTGCAGGATTTTGGGCACGAACAGACCTCTCGATGATGTCCCATAAAAGCTCGATGGGATTCATGTTGGGCGATCTAGGCTGTGATCATTCGTTGGAATTGTCCAGAATGTTCTTCAAACCAATCGCGCACAGTTGTGGCGGTGACATGGCGCATTGTCATCCATAAAATCCCCATCCTTGTTTGGGTACATGAAATCCATGAATGGCTGCAAGTGATCTCCAAGTAGCTGAACATAAGCATTTCCAGTCAATGTTCGGTCAGTCGCACCAGAGGACCAAGTCCATGCCATGAAAAAACAGCCCACACCATTACGGAGCCACCACCAGCTTGAACAGTGCCTTGCTGACAGTGTAGGTCCATGGCTTCGTGGGGTCTGCGCCACACTCGAACCCTACCATCAGCTCTTACCAACTGAAATCGTGACTCATCGGACCAGGCCACGGTTTCCATTATATGCTCAGGTGCCCACGAGAGTCGCTGCAAGCGATGTCGTTCTGTCAGTAAAGGCACTCGAGTCGGTCTTCTGCTGGAATAGCCCAAGAAAAGCCAAATTTCTCCGCACAGTTCTAACAGACAAGTCCCTTGTACGTCCCACATAGATTTCTGAGGTTACTTGACGCAGTGTTGCTTGTCTGTTAGAATTTACGACTCTTTGCAGACGTCGCCGGTCTCGGTCGTTAAGTGCAGGCGGTCGACCACTGCGCTGTCCATGGTGGGATGTTATGCCTGAAATTTCAGGCACACTCTTGACACAGTGGCTCTGGGAATGTTGAATTCCTAACGATTTCGAAATGGCATGACCCATGCGTCTAGCTCCAACTAACATTCCTTCAAAGTCTGTTAATTCCCGTCGTGCGGTCATCATCACGTCAAAACCTCTTCATGAATTGAACAGAAAATGAAAGCTTGCGCATTTATACCTGTTCTACGATGCCATCTGAAAATTTGCATATTGCTATCCCATGACTTTTGTCACTTCAGTGTATGTGTGTGTGAGTGAACAAGTGTTTTAAACGTTAGAAAGAATTATTTCAGAAGTAGACTGACAGATTAGCCTTTAGCCTCGTTCCTTAGCATCAGTACATCTCACTTCGAATCTCGATATAAGGAACTTTTAAAAATGAAATCGCAATTTCCTTCATCTCATTAACATATTTAAATTGTAATACTTCTATATTGTATTTAAAATTTTAGAAAAATTTATCTTGGCCCGCCAAATTTTTTTTTTTTTTTTTTTTTTTTTCGATTTTTGGCCAGCGACCGAAAAAGTTTGCCCATCCCTGCACTAAAGCATATTCACTTTGCACAGAATACACCGAAGGGGGAGGGGGAAACCGAATAGAACACGAGCCCCCAAATTAAAAACGGACAACCTTCAGGAAGGCATCCTAATGTCTCGTAACATTCACGACATCTTTATCCTAACATTCTCGAGTACTACCTTCAGAAAAGTAATTTGACGAATTGACGAGCCTACAAATTTGTCATGCGATCCCTAACATAGACATGGAAGCATTTGGTTTCACATCCACTGACTGGTTTCCAAATGAAGTTACCTTGCTCAGAATCCCAACTCGCCATCAAACAAGTAGATCCAGTACGTATGCAGGACTTATTCATATCCCAATAACAACGTGATCAACTTACAAAAGGGACAAAGTTCGAATCCATCCACGACATTTTTGTAGTGTATCTGTTTTCAGAAACAGGATAGAGACTCGAAAGCGATGGTTACATTGTGTGTAAAGCATATTATTTCGATTGTCAGGCTCCTGGTGTGAGTCATCCAGGTTTTTCCCATACCACCCCAAAGGGGGCAATTACCTCTGAAAGCCTTCGTGCAAGGAACTGTCTTCTTCTCAATACCAGGTGGTGAGTAGTATATAGGAGGCACACAAATCCCCCCCCACCCCCTTTTCTCTGGTGGGGACTATATAGACTTATATAAGGGAGTGAGAAGTTTTCCAAAGAAAATACGTGCATACATCATATGAATTCGCCTAGTCATGTACTGTAACTCAATATAATCACATATATTAAATAGGGGAGAACGCACAAAGTAGTAATATAATAAATTGTGCATCGGAGGTCAGTTAAACCTCAAGTTGATAGTTTGGCGATTTTTGGCAACACTCTTTACTGTTTGGGAGAAAAAGTCATTTTTTTTTTTTTTTTTTGACCTGGAAATAAATATAAAATTAATTTTTCTAAGTATTTGAAAGTTAGATTTTCTTGTACAATGTTTCCCTCCAAAATGATTAAAAAATAAAATATTAATTTTATAAATTTTTAAAATGCTTTTTTTTATATATATATATTTCATGCAAAATGTTCAGAATTATAAACAAAATAACATTTCTCTATTCAGATCTATTTATCTATTTTTTATGTAAGCACATAGTTCACTAAATATTTAACTTGAGAAGAATTTCAGGCATTATTTGGAATTTTCAGAATCACTTCATGACATGTTTGCTTTTTCTAAATAAATGCGCGAGGCGAAAAGAAGCCAAACCGCGATACAGCGCCAACTCTAGTATGAAAAGGACGGGAGAAAGGTTTCCCCAAATTTTCTGTTCCTATAGAATAGGGGGACGCGCTCTATTTTATTACTATCTACGGGAGAACACTTGCAACAACTTTAATACTCTCTTAAACTTCTCGCCATTTGGTGTTGACTTGAAACGACAAATGTCTTCATTTTTACAAATATGACCAACGAGAGCAACACATTTTTATGAACTCTAACCTTCTGTCAACTAGCTGCAGTACACATTACTACTGTGACACGAATAGATTCACATATTGATAATTGATTTTTGACGTTTCTTGTAAGTAAAAGTACATTATTCCATTACCTAATGTACGGAAAACAGGCAAAATGCCAATTATATGTATCTGAAAAGAGTGGCATAATAGAGAAGAAAGATATTTTCGGAGGGGTTTTCATACCAATAGAAAATTTTAATTTTTAAGAATTAAAATTTTAACTTATTCAATACCAAAAGAAAAATTAGATAAAATGATTCCAATAAATATTAATTTTTTTCTTTCAAATCTGATTTGAGCTACGTATGCCTGATTAGAACTCCTGTTTTTCCTAAAATAGGTGTTTACCTTTCCACACAATCTGTGTTGAATTTTGGTTCTTATTTTATACACAGTTTTGTAATGTCGTTTACAATTTTATTTTTAGGCAATTCTAATTCCAGTGTAAAATAAAGTTTATAATGAAATAATCTCTTAATATTCACCAATATTGCTTAACTATCGTGTATTTTTATAAAATTTAGCATTTGCTGATTTTTATATAAATTAATGCTTAACGTTTACGACGAGTATGATATATTTTTAAAAAATTATAGTACAGCAAACTATGTGTATACCGTAGACTCTGAAATGAAAAGTAAATGAAAACACATATAACAAAAGAAAGAAATTGTTGGAACTTTTTTCTGTTTATCAAAATTAATGTACACACTACATTCAACAAATCGTTATATTAAAACAATGATAAATTGTCCATTGTTATTTTACAATGAAATATGATTTGCTGTACAAATATAATATTGTGAGCAATAAAATTGCATAGTATATTGCTTTAAATCAGGCAAATAATGCGCACAATTATTTATTACAAAACTAAAGCAAATTTAATACAAAACTGGGATTTCAACAACGGTGTCTCTTCAAATTCCTATAAATACCATAAAAATATATGTAATGGCGTGCATTTAGAAGACTTCTTACTAATTAAAATTAGTTTTGGATAAAACCACCTTTGTTTCTTTGTTTACATATAAATGTCTTTTTATTAGATTTAAATATAACATTTTTTTTTAATTATTTGATTTTAAAACAGAAAATATTATAAGAATAATATATTTGAAAAATGAAATTATTAACTTTTGCAAAAAATACAAAAAAACGAGAATGTGGCGAAATTTTTGAGGGTAGTAAAAATGACAGAGTAAAACAAGTTGTAGTGCAGTTATGAGAAGAGAAAATAGAGGCAGAGGCAGGAATTGAGGCAGTAAAAACAACGAGAGTTAAATCATATGCAATGCGTATCACTTAAAACATAGCGGCATTAATATTTTCGGAAGAAGCCTATTTTTCAATTCCTACTATTAGTTCACACTCTCCCTTTACATATCTTGTTCAGATTTTCAATCGTTCACAAAATACTTTCTATTCGTCCACTCAAGTTCAAATACATTTTTTTTTAACTTGTAGTGGATGACACTGGATGTTAATACAGTTTTTTTTCAAATATTAATTCAGTAATTAAAATTAATTAATTTTAGTTTTATATGGGAGAAAAAAATTTCTCTTATATACGATATTTAACAGGATACAAATTTAAGAATAAATACCGTCTGTGGCGCAGCGTGTACATCGCTGCTAAAAAATTCTTTTTCAGATTCTTTTTTCATTCTGGGTTCTAGTCTGAATCAAGGAGGAAACAAATTGGAAAATAAAGCATGTGAATAAATTAGTGAGAGAGATAGAAAGTGTGTATGAGTGAGAGAGAAGATAATTTTTTCTAACATAAAAAAAATGAATGGAAATTATTTATAAAGGACTTTCTGTAATATAGTGAAAAAAAATAGGAATTGACTTAGTTTTTATTTTATATTACTTGTTCTGTTCTTATTAAAATCATAAATGTAGCTCTTTAAGGTATTCAATGGTTAACGGTAAGCAGTTTATATAAAATTTTCAACATTGTCGTTTATATATGACTTCAGAACTCGTGCAATCAGTTTAAAAATAACAAGTCACAATAAATCTCATTAAAAATTTTGTTGTGGTTTCTTATCCCACTTGCACGACAGCAACATCTAGACCAATCCATGAACTCATGCCTACTTAAAGCGATGAGTCATGATAAAGGGGAAAAAAATGCAGCTTCTTTTTGCCCTTGACCTTGAAGAAGGTAGAAGTCTGAAGTTACCTAAGGTAGAAGTCTGATTTTATTCCACCTGGTTACACCCCCAGCGCACTGTGTACCAATTTTAGTCGCCTTTTACGACATGTATGAGCTACAGTGGGTCTATTTTAAGCCGGACTCACACGTAATAAGTTATTTATAAAATGTTAATAATAGAATTAGGTTTGTAAATTATTTACAAGAAATAAAAAAAAATATTTTAAGTAAAGAATAATTAAAAATGTTTCGTTATATAAAGCGTTGAGAGTAAAATTGATGTATCAAAATAAACCAAACATTGCTAGTGCTTAAATTCCTACACACTTTTCATATTACAAAATTTAATCGTATTTCTAGATGTTGTAAAATAAGTTTATGAGTGGAAAAAAATCAAAATCTTCTACATAGCACTAGCAGGCAAAGTTTCATTTTTATCATTTTTTCGCATCATAAAAAGATGTTGACATGAATAAATTCTTTGACAAAAAAAAAATGAATGCCGGCTATGGATTCATGGTAAATAGGAAAACAACCACTCAATAACTCATTTAAAGGCTTTTCATATACCTCGCTATTAATAGCCACAAACATTTGATATGCATGTCGATTTAATGCTATAAACAGATAAAAATGAATTTAAATAACATTTCATCATTTGAAGAATTTCTATTAGACATATGTTCTGATAATGCTGTAATTCCACAAAAAAGATGATGATCTTCATTTAAGAAGTTGACTGCGCACCAAAATATTAATGATTTAGCTTTCATTCAAGAAGTTGATCGCGTTTCGAAATATTAATGATTCAACTTTCATTTAAGAAGTTGACCGCTTTTCGAAATATTAATGATTCAACTTCTATCTGAGAATTTTACTGCGTTTCGAAATATTAATGATTTAGCTTTCATTAGTGCCTCTGCATTTGTTATTAAGACTGTGGCATTGCCTTCATGTTGATTTATAGTTATATTTAAACGCTTTTAATCCATTAATTTATTTAATTTATCTAGCGCTGTCAGTTAATTAATATCAAAAGGAGACAGATTGTTATGAAATGTTAGCTATTTTTTCTGTTATTTGCTGAGTTATAAGGTAGTCAATTATGAATAAGGTAGCCATTATTATGGTAAATAAGGCAGCCATTTATTATGAGTAAGGTAGTCATTATTATGGTAGCTAAGGTAATCATTATTAAGGTACTTAAGGTAGTCATTAATTATAACTAAGGTAGTCATTATTATCGTCATGTCAAAAATCAACGGAATCAGTTTCAGCGTAACTCAAGCACTAATGAATATTTTGACGTAAAAATTCACACAGATGTGAAGGACAGTGCCAACAACCTAAAAAAGAAAAGTTGAAATACCATATTCCCTTAAATTTAAATTGAAAACTGGTCTTACTTGTTGGAAACAATAGCATTTAATCCGGCCCCACAGTAAACATCATAATGTGTGCAGGGATTCCTGTGCCCCGGCACTCCATAACCACACTACCCTTGCCTTTGTAAAGCAGTGTTATCTCTATCATAACAATGGTTGACATCGTGACCCTGTGGCAGAACCTCCCCCCTCCCCTTACGACGAATCACAGCAAAATGCAAAGGGCAAATTTCCAGAATTTTCATAAACATTCCCAACTGCACCGACAGAAACCGGTTCTTCTGCCACTAGCTAACCTCTGGTAAGAAAATACACAGGACCAGATAGTGCTTCAAACATGAGAAAAATTTCTTCTCTTGTAACTGAAGTCCGATTTTGTGATCCGTTGTCCAACTAAAGCACTTCTGTTAGTGATTATTTTTTCCAGATTTTAAATATTCTTCAGGTATGTACCACAATTTTAACTATCCATACTAGTATAC
>BPLQ01011852.1:0-57623 GCA_021605075.1 Caerostris darwini
TCTGTTTTTGTACGATTCGGGTCTTTTTTATTTGTTTATTGAAAATCAACAAATCCGAACGGTATTTTGTTTATATAGAAGAGAAAATTTTCTGCTTGTACATTAAACAGAAAAAAAAATTAATAGGGCACTCATTTTATTGATGACATTTACATATTTGATCGTTTTTTTTTTTTGTAAAAGCAAATTAAAATGTCACAGTTGAAACTCCACCATAGATTCGTTGTATCTATTATCATATTAACTGATTTGCACACAAATGCTATGAATACTTTAATCTTTTAAATCCCTGGTTATTAAGCCATTGCTAATATGAAGTAATTTTGATAAAACATCAGTTGTTATAAAATTTAATGATAAAAAAGGATGAGAGATGATGAAAGAGTTTCCTTTCTCCCTGTTAAACAGAAATGAGAGAATGGGGGATAGTAATTTTATTATGGGGGAAATGGGAATTTTATTATGGGGTAAAAGGCAAGAAGTTTGCGAACCAATGTCATTAATGGTTCAAGGAACATTAATTTTCTCACAAATTTATAGATGACATCAAAGGCCATTCGCTACACTTCGGTCTAAATCAATATCTCATAGAATTCTAGAATAAAAAATTTCTAAAAGCAATGAAATTAAAGTGACGTTAGAAAATTCTCGGCACCCCTGTCGTAAGTGATTGATTGATTGGACGACTTTATTCTAAAATATGTCAACTTTCCTTTGTATTAAAATAAAATGATACAGCATAACTTAGTGAAAGATCGGTTTTTTTTTATAATTAGTATGTTATATAGGATTACATGAGAAAATAAATGGAGCGATATATTTTAGAAGTGAGTTCTTTGATGTTGAGAGAGTGTTTGCATTCTCTGCGAATACTTTTGACGATCTTCATCATAAATCCTTACTTATAAATTAATTTCTAGAGGGATCTTTCAACGTTGGTTTGAGTCAAAGAGAATAAAATGTTTTTTGCAGTGACTCGAGGTGGAGTGAAGTGGACTTGCACACCAAGACCGAACTGGAGTGGCGGCGGAGGGACGACGGAGAGTTCTGGATGGAGTACAAGGACTTTTGCAGAGAGTTCGAGGAGGTCACCTTCTGCACTCTGGGACCGGACTTCGACGGAGACGGAGTGGCCGAGGAGGCAGGCATGGTCAGTGATTCATAATACACACACTTGTCAACTCAGTGACTTCCTAAAGTGTGCTTAATTTTTGATCTAATGGTTTGATACTCGACAAGAGATACAGAACCGAAGACATCCGAGGATATGGAGGATAGGTATCATAAATACCCATATATATATATATATTGAACACTACTTACAAAGAAATGAAACTTTTTATGAGGTATCATTATCAATGACATGAATTATCTGCTATCAGATTTGAATGACAATTAGACAGTCAGAATTGAGTTCTCATTAGTACAAAACACTAATTACATGTAATATAAAAAACCACGATACTGCTTATCTGAGTGATAGGTTGCTATCATGCATTTTTTTAAGAATATACTTTCCTTTCCACTAGGAATAGAAATGCTATATCTCATCTCCCGTGGGGGAAAAAAAAAATACAACTACCACATAGCTGTACCTAGAGTCGATAATAACTTTTTACAACTTAGAATGAATGCATGACTGAAGTTATACTATCGCAAATTTGAATGAACAACTTTAAAGGTGACATCTTGCCTTCGTCTCCTTCTTCTCGAGCTTAGCTGCAGTCCATCCAGACCAACAGATTTATCATTCCCATCCCCGATATTGACACTGAAGTTTTCGCATCGCTTATAGAATTTCGAACCAAGCACCCTTGGTTCGGAAACCGATTACTCTATTCACCAAGAAGCTCCACTCACCCACAACTGTAAAGGCACATCGCATGTAAAGTGATGTAATGTGATCTCTAGGCACATTGATATGATTTGCTGTAATAGTAGTCATAGTACCATTTCAGTCATTTAGCTGTTGTAGATTTTCCGGGAATGGCAATCAATTTTTTTGTTCATAAAAGTTTAAAGTTTGTCATGTAAAAAATGGACACATTGCATTGAAGACACCAAGGTGGTGTGGAAACTGAATGTGGTGACGGAAATGAAAGCGAACTAGTTGTTATTACCATTTTATTTTAAAGACATCATAAGTAGAAACATGATTAAAAATACATGAAAACAAAAAATTTTAAAAATTATTTTGATATGAAATATGATTTAATAAAATATTTATAATCGACCTGGTTTAAAGTAATTGTCAATGGTATCTAATCAGCATTTAAAATTGCAGCAATTAAAAAATTCATTTATATACTTAATATATATTAAAGCAATATGAAATTTCAAAAGCTTTCTTACAATAAAAAATAAATATAATTACAATATTGAATTTTAAGATATTTTAAAATCCTATCCATTATATTAATTATTGTTTCTATTTGCAAGTTTAGAGTATATTTCGTACTCAATTATAAAATGTTTCTAAATACCATCAAAATAAATGGTCTTATTTCGATTTTCTATATAGTGATTAACTAGCAATTTGTTTTATAACGTAGCGACCATTCAACAAAACCTTCATTCAAGAACTAAACATTAATCACATCTACAGTTAACTGAAATCGCAAGCAAGGCAAATATTACAGGCGAGACATGATGGAATAACCTAGGTGAAATGTTAAAGAGAACATAAAAGGGGAAAAATGGAAAAATTTCACCATATTTTAAAAGTATTTAACTTTTAAAATTCTGTTTTATTTAATGAAAACGAATGAATCAATTATTTAACAAATAACAGTTCAAATGTACTTATTTAACATCATTATGAGTTATGATTCATAAAAAAAAATTATGTGCATTTTGCACTCTTTATCCACAACAATAAAATTATACACTCTATGTGAAGGTAACATTCGTCATCGCATTCTAATAAGTTGCATTTAGCAACTAATAATTCCTCCAAGAAAATCTATAATTTACTAGTGACTATTGGTTTACTGCAATTCAATCATAAGAAATACTCGAAATCAATCAGAAGATTTTATAAAAAGTCAAGAAAATTCATTAAAATTTTTTTGATAATTTTTTTTCAGAATAAAAGCCTTTATTTAGCAATTATACTTTAATTAAATTGAAATCTGAATAATTGTTGAAGAATAATAAAGATAAAATTTCAACGAAATTAAATAAGTTAATAAAAACTCAAATTAGTAAGATAGAAATGAAAAAAAAAAGTCGTAGATATTATATAAACAATAATGTTTCGACTGTTGAGTATAAGAGTTAATGTTAATTATCAGATAATTAGACAATTTACTACAGTTATTTATAACTTATCAATTAGCATATTACTATGTTCAAAATATGTTAGGTCTTATGATTCTCTATTATGCTTGTTAAGATACATACATTGTTAAGTAGGAAAGTTGAAAAAAAAATTTATTTTATTTTTTTATAAAAAATAAAATCAAGACTATTGTTATGAAAATTAATGCTAGTCAAATAACTACTAAATAACTATAATTATTGAGAACTTATTGTTAAACTTTTTATAGTTTACTAATGATTATTATAATCATTTATCAATAATTATAATCATTAGTCATGACTATAGTAATTATTTTGAGGAAATTGTATAAACTATAAAATAATTTTTAGTAGATATGAAAGTTTACACTAATTTAACTTTTATTAACAAATAAAAAATAATTAATTGTTATTATATTTATGTTCAAACATAATAATTGATCACGACAATTGCATTGGTTTATTAAATATTAATATTGTATAAACAAGAAAGTTGTGATTATCAAATATGAAGTTAATGTTATTGGAAATATTTCTAATTACTAATTAATCCTTACTACAGTTATTAATGAATTATTATTTTATGCATTTCAAAATAATATTTATTGATTTTTTTCTATTTATAGGTGAAAGCTATTCGAGGCAAATGGGAAGTCCCCAAAACTAGTGGAGGGTCAAGGAACAATTTAGAATTCTTTGCCAGAAATCCACAGTATTTGCTTTCAGTATACGAACATGGTAGGCACTAGTATGAATGCGTTCATTTTATCTTTTTCCTCAAAATCGGACATCTTAGATAAGCATTACATTCTGTACAAAAGTACTATATGGTAAATCTTCATTGCCAATATATTGCAAAACTGAGTTCAGAAGTTACTACTTTAAAAACGCACATCAGAAATTTTATATATTTTGAGACAACTTTAAATTACAGAAGTATGGAATTTTTTGTATAGGAAATCTTCAAAATGTTTGTTGATTCTATACAATACAGATAGTTCTTGTTTTTCAATCTTGAGAAGCGTATAATAAAATCATATATTGTCTAGCATATTTGTAATTGTTGTTCTGCCTATAATTATCTAATTGATAAAATAAAATGTAATCTCTTTCTTCATACTTTATTCTACAAAAATGATCACCAAATGTTTTATAAAAATAAATACCAAGACCAAAGAATCTTTTAGAAATAGACAAAAATATCAAGACTGTAAAAATCAATTGCTTTTAAGACCAAAAGTAATTTTGTTAATATTAATATTATAACTTACACTCAAGAGCCAAAACCACCACCCCTGCATTTTGCAATTAACTCGCCTGGATGACGTGGAAGGCACGTGATCTGGTGGAAGTGGTATTTAACTGCTGCTGGAGAGTCTGAAGAATCATTCTTTCACTTACTTCTGTGTGTGATGGGAAAGACTGCCGATCTAAGCGACTTTGATAGAGGGCAGATTGTAATGGCTGAAGGCTCGGAACAAGTATTTCCGAAACTGCACGACTCGTGGGTTGTTCGCGATCTACAGTTGTTAGTACTTATGCAAAGTGGATGAATCACGGTGAAACCAGCAGTAGACGACATGGTGTTGGACTTCCACACGCTATCAAAGAAAAAGGTCGTCGGAGACTGTCTCGCATGGTGAAGCAAAACCGGAGCCAGACAGTGGCTCAGCTGACAGTCCAATACAATGCAGGGCCAAGTAGAATAGTATCGGAGCACACTGTTCGGTGGACACTGTTGGATATGGGGCTACGCAGCAAACGTCCCACTCTTGTGCCTTTGCTGACCAAGCGTCATCGCCAACTGCGCCTGCACTGGGCCCGGGAACATCATGACTGGTTCATGGATCAGTGGGAGAGAGTTGCCTGGTCAGATGAATCACGGTTTGTCATTCATCACGCTGATGGCCGTGTCAGGATACGCCGTCTTCCAGGCGAACAGTTGCTCCCTCAATGTACAGTAGGTCATACACAGGCCAGTGGTGGCGGTATTATGCTTTGGGGGACGTTCTCTTGGGCGTCTCTGGGACCCGTGGTTGTGGTAGAGCGGACCAGGAATGCTACAGGGTATCTGAACATCATTGCAGACCAGTTGCACCCTTACATGGCCTCTGTTTTTCCAGCTGGAAATGGAATGTTCCAACAGTACAACGCCCCTTGTCACAAGGCTAAAATTGTGTTGGAGTGGTTCCAGGAACATGATGCTGAATTCCAGTTAATGTCCTGGCCGCCTAACTCACCGGATGCCAATCCGATAGAACACATTTGGGATGTCCTGGGACGGCAGCTCAGAGTTCAAAGACTACCAATTCGCAATATCTCCGATTTGCGTGACCGTTGGTTAAACATCTGGTACAATCTGTCTCCGGCCATCTACCAAGGACTTTTTGGCATCCATGCCAAGGCGGGTTGAAGCTGTGTTGCGCGCTAAAGGTGAGCCAACTCGTTATTGACAGGTGGTAATAATGTTTTGCCTTTTGAGTGTATGATCCAAAATCTACATACCCCTGAATTTACCAATAACCTTTAATAAATGAAAATATATGATTTATAGCACTGGTTCCCAAAAGTTAAGCACAAACTTCATCAATCAACCTGTTATAATTACTCTGAAACTAATCCTGATGTAAACTATTTTAGCAAAGCTCTCTACGTTGTACAAGAGTTTACCTCAATCTTCCGATTCCGTAGTGGATTAGACGAGATACCTTCTTAATTTCTCACTTGTAATAACTTTTTACACAAGCTCACGATTTTCATGATATACTCCGAAAAATTTTCTCCAAGAATTTAAAGGTTACTCTATCCTGTGTAATCATTGCTGATTTGCAGCTTCTACTCCACTCTTTTGGTCTTTTCTTTTTAAATTATTTTTTATTTAGTTTTTACTTAAATTCTATTTGTGTGTGTGTGTGTGTGGTGGAGGAGTATCTGCTATCTGACTTACTGTTTATTATCCGAAAAAGGATGTTTCATTTAATCTGGCTGTATTGAACTACTCGTCATTTCTTCCATGAATTCAAGTATTTCAAGATAAGAATTTTAGGCTTTAAGGGGCCAAGGTAACCTGATGAATCCCGGAATCAGAAAAATTAAGCATTATTCATAAAATGCCAAAACGATGTGATATATTTTTGGTATAATTAGGACTATATGATTATTTATTCGAGCATTTGATGTTCATGAGTGATTATAAAATTCCTCATTTTGCCATTTAGAGATCAAGAGGGACAGAAGGAAAGACTCGGTGGGAAGCATGGGATCCCGTGACTGTTGCGGCGCCGTCATAGGACTCATGCAGGTTCGTAGGCGCTGCATGAAGCATCCAGGGAGAAAGATGATGCAGATCGGATTTGTCGTCTACAAGGTAAACTATGTTATACATAGATAAGATGTACGATACTGACATATTTAATGCACCAGGCTAAATGTTTAACAGTAATGTTAGTTTTCAAATTCATAACGCACCATATTGAAATGGTATTAATTGATGTCATCTTTAGATAATTTTGTCGTCACTATTTTGCATTCGAAATACATTCCACTTGTATAATATATTAATGAAAAAGGTAGCATCTTTTGAGTTTCTTAAAGAATACCAAGGATTTTCTAATTATTGTCTTATATCTATAAAATCCTCTCAGAATAAATATTAAATCTTCTAAGGTGATTTTATAGATGTAGGGCTTGTATGTATTAATAGAAAAATCGTATTTTTTTTTTTTTTTTTTTTTTTTTAACCGTCGAGTTTGGTATCGTTTGTAAAAGAAAAATTATTTTGTATAACAACTTTTCAATAAAAAGAATATAAAAAATAAAAAAATCTAAATAAATCTATACAGTAAAGCATTTAAAACACACATAAAAACACATTAAAAAAGGAACGCAATCACATAAGCATCGAAAATTTGTTACTTTAATTTCCAGAAAATGTATAAAAAAATTTTTAAAAAAACCTATAGAAAAAGCTATAATTTCATCAGATGGCACCAAACAAAAATTTTGTTTAATTTAAAAATAAATAGTGAGGTTTTTTTTCAAGATTTTCAACTACATACCAGATAAAAATGTCAATGAAAGTCAATGGAAAAAAATTATGATGTTAAGTGTTATAGTTTTTCTGGAACACAGCATGCAAATACATTTATATATAGAGAGAGATTACAAAAAAATAACTGAGTGCAATTTTGTGTTATAAAAAAAATGATAAAAGTTAAATAATAAAATTTAATTTCAATATGTTAAAAATTTCCAGCCCCTAATTAACATTAGTACTTTTTAAAATAAGCATAAACTGTAAACTAAATACTAGTTTTGCAATGCATTTAAAAAAAACTGATTTTATGATTTTAATCCTTCATATTATTTATTCATTTTCATAATATTATATCCTATCCATCCTATCTTATAAGACATCGATGTTGTTCTAATGATAATGCGTGCTTAAATTGGCAAATAACTATTGAAATCAGAAAGGCGAAACGGTATTTGCAATGATTCGATTGATGGTTTATGTTTTTCATAGGCGGAAGATCCGAAAAGACGTCTCTCTGTGCAAGATTTCGTGACACATGAAGAGATAGGTAACTCGGGCCCTTACATCAATTATCGCGAAGTGTTTTCAAGGTTCGAGCTCAATCCAGGCCACTATGTCATCATCCCAGCCACCTTCGAGCCACACCGCCAAGGTTCTTTCATGATAAGAGTTTACACAGATTGCCCTTTTGATCTCAGGTATCTATCGATATCGTTCCTATAACAAAGGAACCAAAACAAAAAAAGCTCCACTGGATATACAAAGAGGTCATAAAATAACTTTTGTTTGGAGGCATCTACAACTAAAACTAATGCATTTGACTGAAACCAAATTTAATATGCATACTTCATATACAGTATATATACTGCATATGGAGTACTGCAAAAGACGTCGATATGATAGATTTTTGGAACCGAAAACGACAATGAATGCATGGAAAGGGGATATTACCAAATTTCTTTAATATTTAATTAATAAAAAATACAGTTACAGAAATGAATTGTGTACAATATGAAACTGCCGGAAAATAATCTTTTATTATTAATTAATATTAAGGTCCCCATATCACGTGCAACATTTTCAATGTAATGACCTTCCCTATGTACAAGATATTGCATCTGGTGTATGATGTTCTCTACTTTTAAAACTACTAAACGTTTAAACTTCCACATTGGATGTTTGTAACAGGATATCTTATTTTTTCCTTCAAGGAAGCAGGTTTATAACTCCACAAGCATACACGACGGGTTTAAGATACCTACCCACAGCAGTAAGTCACATGGGTTGATGTCCGAGGAACGAGAAGATGGAAGATTTAACTATATTGTGCAAAATTCCTGGTAGGTAGTATAGATCATGGCCAGATATGGATATGTTCGCCTTTAATGGTTACGATAAGTTAAATTTTGCATAAGACACAACTTTGAAACTTTCACGAAAGAAGAATTTTTAGCTTCAGAAAAAGGGTGAACATAAGGTGAATATGATTATTGAAATGTTAGAATTGAGAGATGTTGTCACAAACATAACATTTATTCTTTACCACACAAAGCGTAAACTACAACTAACAAAGAAATCATTACAACACGAAGCCTCAGCTACAACTAACTAAGTCTTGCCTAACCAGTAATTTTTAAAACGATGGAACATCAGAAACATAGAACGATGTGTTTCCACACATCTCGATTAAAATTGATTTAAACAATTTCCTTTTTGTCTCCGCACGCGGTCCGCCATATTGTTCTCTTGTGAATTCATGGTGCATCCAGTTTATTTAAACATTTCTCTTTCCTCTCCACGTGCGGTTCGCTATACATAGTTCTCGTGGATGGCAGATTCTTACTTAGGTACATGACATCGGTGCAAAATTGTCTCCTATCGGTAACTTTTGATACTAATTTTTTTTTCTGAATTCATCTCCTCATGCCGCGGTCCACTATATAGTTCTCAAGGATAGTGGATTCTTACTTAGGTACATGACATCAGAGCAAAATTGTCTTTATCAACGATATTCCATAAAAGAACGATATCAAAATTAGTCTGTATGCTGACGACACTGCAATCCTAACGCAAGGCCGAAAAACTTGCACTATCCAGGAAAATTTTTAAAATTATATCATTGATTTAGAAAAATGGCTCATTAACTGGAAGATAAAATTAAATGTAGACAAGACTGAAGCAGTTCTTTTCACTTGCAAAAATCCTATAACCCTCCTAATATTAAAATATGTAATAATTATATCACCTGGTCTAAAGAAACTAAGTACTTAAGAATTATTCTTGATAATAAACTTAACTACAGATCGCATATCTACAATCTTAGAAATAAATTCAATACTCAATTTAGAATTCTCTACCCTTTAATCAATAGAAATTCAGCTTTACCTCTTAATCTCAAAATACTAATATATCTCTCTTATCTTCGTCCAGTATTAGCTTATGCAAGCCCAGTTTGGGGTTCTGTTGCCCGTACAAATTTTGAAATTATTCAAAGGCTTGAGAACAAAACTCTTAGAATGTTAACGAATTCACCCTGGTACTTTTGTAATGACGATATTAGACGAGCTCTCTCGATTCCAAGTTTAAGACAATTTGTTCACAAAATTTCTATTAAATTCTATAATGATAAGCAAAACAATTCTATAATGATATGCAATGATATTAAGACAATTTGTTCACAAAATTTCTATTAAATTCTATAATGATATGCAAAACATCAATAACCCTGTTTTAAATATCCTACAAAATTACGATTATGATATTTCTTCCCGCAAACATAGCAAAAGACCTCGCACAGTTCTAAATATTTTTAATTAATTCCTTATCATGACGATTTTCTCCTGCTCTGACTGATTTATTACCCACAACTGTCTAAAGATTAAAAAAGTTCGCTTATCTCCTAAGCTATTTTTTCTCATAATTTGACCTCTGCTCATTATGTTTTATTTATTTATTATTATTATTATTATTTTTTTTTTTTTTGACTACATGCAACTGATTTCATCAACATCTACACTTTGGAAATTTTTGTTATTTTTCATTTTATAATTTTATTAAATAAATAATTCTTTTTTAAAAAAAAAAGAGTATTTAATTATGTATTTTTCTTATTATCTCAAAGGGCATTAGACCACCGCTATGTTTCAACATTTTACAATGAAGGAGCTAGTGGCCTCTAAGGATCTCCGTATTAATCTACAATAAGAGAGCAAAATTGTCTCCTATCGGTAGCTTTTAACTCTAATTATTTTTTCCTGAATTCATCTCTTCATGTTTTGGTCCGCTGTATAGTTTTCGTGGATGCAGGGCCGGATTTAGATGAAACGAAGCCCTAGGCTATTTCATTTATGAGGCCCTTTCACCTCCCTTTTTTAAGTTTGCAAATTGCTTGAGAGATAATAAAATACATCATTACTGTGATATATATCAATGTGTTAAATAAAACATGTTGTGATTGGTACTAATCGTTATAAAAAATGTAGCACGGATAATAAATTTTTAAAAAAGTCGAGAACACTTATTTGGACATTTATTCTCAGCACCATACATAGTACTTGTAACAATAACTAATCAAACATAACATACAACATTTACAAAGAAACAAAATTCAAATAATAAAAATCTTTGACTACGAAAATAAAATATGCAATAAAAATTATGATATTTTTCTATCAAATTAAATGAAATATATTCAATACATTGAAGATTAAAGCAAATTCAATTCTGATAAATTTATTTCATAATAATTCGCATTTAAAGTTTAAGTATGAATTATGAGGCATATTAGTCATATGTGTAGAATTTTTCCTTATTTTCGATTGAGTGTTTACTGTTTTTAGAATAGTGTAATTCTAATTTTGCTAACAATTTGAATGCAGGCCCCTCTTGAGGCCCTAGGCTGAAGCCTAGTTAGCCTATAGGAAAATCTTACGGCGGATTCTTACCTCGGTACATGAAATCAGCGCAAAATTTTCTCCTATCGGTAACTTTTGATATTAATTTTTTTTTTCTCATGCTTCCCATTGTCTGTATATGTAACTTGATTTCATTCAGTTCAGTTGCAGACGCCTCCAAATAGGGAAAGTTATTTTATGTCCCCTTCCTCTGTACAAATTTGCCTTTTACTTTATTACAAAATTTAAACCGAAAGCAGCCATTTTATTCAAAGCAATTGTAGTGACTCGGAGGATGAAGACACAGCAGCGCTTCTCATCATATTACCTCCATTTTACTTTATAAATATAATTGGTAATTTTTTTAAAAAGTTCTTAGATTTTTATGAAAGATTATATCAGGGGGAACATGATCCAGCTTTTTGTAGCAGCCATCCTATGTTAAATGTTAAATAATAAATAAACATTTAAATATTAGAAAAATATTTATTCAATGTTTTTCTATTTTAGTGCAGATTAGTAGATCAGAGTCCTTATCAATAATGAATTAACTTGGATGTAAGATACATATACACTGAAGTGACAAAAGTCATGGGATACCTCTTAATATCGTGTCGGTCCTCCTTTCGCCCGGCGAAGTACAGCAACTTGACATGGCATGGACTCAACAAGTCGTTGGAAGTCTTCTGCAGGAATATTGAGCCATGCTGTCTCGATAGACGTTCATAATTGTGAAAGCGTTGATGGTGCAGGATTTTGGGCACGAACAGACTTTCCGATGATGTCCCATAAATGCTCGATGGGATTCATGTCCGGCGATCTAGGTGGCCAGATCATTCGTTGGAATTGTCCAGAATGTTCTTCAAACCAATCGCGAACAGTTGTGGCCCGGTGACATGGCGCATTGCCATGCATAAAAATCCCATCGTTGTTTGGGTACATGAAGTCCATGAATGGCTGCAAGTGATCTCCAAGTAGCTGAACATAAGCATTTCCAGTCAATGTTCTGTACAGTCGCACCAAAGGACCAAGTCCATGCCATGAAAAAACAGCCCACACCATTACGGAGCCACCACCAGCTTGAACAGTGCCTTGCTGACAGTTTGGGTCCATGTCTTCGTGGGGTCTGCGCCACACTCGAACCCTACCATCAGCTCTTACCAACTGAAATCGTGACTCATCGGACCAGGCCACGGTTTTCCATTCATCTAGGGACCAACCGATATGCTCACGTGCCCACGAGAGTCGCTGCAAGCGATATCGTTCTGTCAGTAAAGGCACTCGAGTCGGTCTTCTGCTGGAATAGCCCAAGAAAGACAAATTTCTCCGCACAGTTCTAACAGACAAGTCCCTTGTACGTCCCACACTGATTTCTGCGGTTATTTGACGCAGTGTTGCTTGTCTGTTAGAATTTACGACTCCTTGCAGACATTGCCGGTCTCGGTCGTTAAGTGCAGGCGGTCGACCACTGCGCTGTCCATGGTGGGATGTTATGCCAGAAATTTCATACTCTCGGCACACTCTTGACACAGTGGATCTGGGAATGTTGAATTCCCTAACGATTTCCGAAATGGCATGACCCATGCGTCTAGCTCCAACTAACATTCCGCGTTCAAAGTCTGTTAATTCCCGTCGTGCGGTCATCATCACGTCAAAACCTCTTCACATGAATAGCTTGAACAGAAATGAAAGCTCTGCGAAAGCACTGCGCATTTATACCTGTTGTACGCGATGCTACTGCCATCTGAAAATTTGCATATTGCTATCCCATGACTTTTGTTACTTCAGTGTATGTAATTTTATTTTTTTAATTCTACAATATTTATTGCGAAAATATGCTCCGTTTTGAAATTGACCTCAATATTATGCTGTTAATCAATATGTTAACATGCGCAACCTTGTAAAACAGCATTTTTTAATCATGAATATAAAAAAAAAAAAAAAAACAATAAGTAAAAATCATTAATCTCTATTGGGCTTCGTTACTGCAAAAATTAAAAAAATATTAAAATAAAATCGTAATATCACACATTAAATGCTTTATTTCATTTTTTATATCATTGATTTTTAATTATATGTAAAGGAATTAAATATGTATATATGTTAAATAATTTAATAGGGATTTTTTTTCCCCCGTGTGGCATTTGGCCAAGTCAATTGAATATGTCTATGCATAATTACAATGGCCTCCCGTTACATCACGCATTCTTGGAAAGAGAGAAAAAAAGTAGATTTATTGAATGTGCGTTATAAGGGGCGATTTTATCAAGATTGCATATTTTATTTTTTTTCCCTAAAATAATCACGTAAAATATCTGAATGCACGATGCAATGAAGGGCATTTGTGTTTTTATTATGATGATAAGTACTATTGCAATAAAATTGCTAAAACTTTTCTCTTTTCAATCTGTTGTTGTTTCTTATCCCACTTGGTAGACATAAACATTTAGACCAAGTCCAAGAACCTGTGCAGTCTCATGAAAAGAGGGAAAGGGGAGGCAGCTTTTGTTGTGATGAAGCACCCGTAGGTAGACATCTGACTTGGCTCCGTATTATTGAATAAAGAGGGTAGTTTAGGGGCAATTACCCCGCATTTGCGTATCGTATGGGAGAAAACCCGGAAAACTCCCATTAGGTAGTCCAACTAATCAGGGAAGATGCTAAACATCACAAACGCCATCGAGTCTTCTCGTTTTTTGAAACAGTTTCTACAACAAAGCCGCCAGCGGATTGATCTCAGTCCTAATGCTCGGGGGTCTGAATGGTCGAGTGATTAGCGCTCTGGTATTCAGAGACACAGGTGTGGGTTCGAGTACCGGCGGTGCCATGGATATTTGTAGTGGTTCAGAATCCACTTTAAGCCGTAGGTACCGGTCTCATATGACTGTAGAGGTTCACGGAGCCCAATCAGACTTCTCACCCACATCATTCCCAAACTGTATAGAACCAACTCAGCTCTAGACACAATAATGTGGTGTGGTATAATAGTAGTAGTAACCGTAATGCTCCCCTGCGGCGCGCGTTGCCACTGACCCACGAGTCGGGCTTTTTTCAATCTTCACTAGATGACGTGATTTAAATTGATTATTTAGATTATTATTGTGGGTTTTTTTTTTTTAATCTTTGAAATATTTAGATTGTAAAATTGGAATAATTAAGCTGTGATCATATTTGTCGCATTATTTAAAATGATTTATATGTTAATGAAAATAAATACACTTTTCCAGTTGCTTATTCAATTAATGTATTTTTTCTCCCTACAGAGAACTGAGATGACCATAGCAGTAGCTATAAACTTTGGAACAAAAAAAGCACTAAAAGCCCTACGGATCAAGAAACAAATAAAAAAAAGGTACAAATAAAAGCTGTGGAAAAACGGAACAGTATTCAAAATCTTCGCGAAATGAAGCTCTGCTCAAAAATAAAGATTTTAATGGGAAGCATTTCGGAAAGATTAAAAAAAGCCCGTGCCTTTTTACAAGCAAAGAAGGAGGAATTTTTTTAAAAAAACATGCATTTCTTACCTACCTAATGTTTAAAAATAATAAAATTTTTAAAATACGATTTCTTCTAGGAAAGTGATAACCAAGATGAATTAAATAAATAAATAAACAATTGACTTCTTAACCTATTGTAATATGAAGTATAAAACTTCTATTGTATGTTATGTGATACACGCTCCTTCCACATTATATCATTAAATTCCTGTTTTTGGAAAATCTTATCGTTTTATTCATTATTAAAAGAAATAAATCATCTTTAATTATATCTATTTTTATACTGTTTTTTCTCATATCAAATGCTGATATCTAAAGGAAAAGAAAAAAAAAAAAAAAAAAAAAAAAACTGCTGCATATTTCCGAATAAAAGCTGAAAGTGCATTTCTTTTCTTCAAATAATTTATCCTAAGTTTAAAATTTGTATAAAAACCAAAAAAATACTTAAGCTTTCAAGCATATCTGCATGAGAGTGAAAATATTGCCAAGAGGTAAAACAAGTGGAAATCTTTTCCAATCAAATAGCAGTAAAACGCCAACAATGACTTATCTGAAGCTAGCAGACTGTACACACATTTGTCTGTACTAGTCTTATTTTATATGCCATTTTATTTTTTTATCTGATATATGGTTTGATTTGATCTGGTCATTTAGAGTCCTGGCATTTCCTTTGCGAAAAATATTAATTTTGATTTATTAATACTGATGGCAATTCTCTATAAGATCAACCAAGTTTCTAGGAAGTCTAAGACGTTTTGAAGTGTTTTAATTATGAAGTTGACTGTCTCTCTTTGAACTAACGCAGCAGAGTCATCGGCAAATAGAGAAGTGCTAATGTGTTGTTCTTGGTGAAATTATTATATAATATCGGTCTTAAGACATATCCAGCTTCTATTCGACCATGTCAAGATGACACCCCCTCAATGATTACTTGAAAAGTTCTATTGGAAATGAGGTCAGCAGGAAAGTTTAGCTGGATCATAATTTGAATACCATAAGCATATACCATCATACCATAAGCAGTCAAAATTCTTATAAACATTTGAAGAGCTTATCATTCATTCTATCATTTATGATTGTAGTAACTCGAAGAAGTTGGTGGGTTATGAAATGATGGGACTGAAATCCCAATTGCTCCAACAGTGCTTGAAAATTTGTTGAATTATTTTTTGAACAGTTTCCTTGGTTGATAGATTTTGTAATGAATAGTCATCCAATAGATTTCTTTGTTAATCGATTTTGTAGTGAATAATTCAATATATTTACATTGTTGGATTTTGCAGTAAATAATTCAATGGATTTTTTTTTTTTCACTGCTGACAAATTTTATAGTGTGTAATTATCCAATGGATTTTTAATTATTTTTTTAGGTGGAATAATTTTACTTAAAAAATAAAAAATATATTGTTGTTTCTAAAGAATTTAATATTATCAACTGCTTTGAGATTAAGGATGAGATTAGTATTTTAAGTATTCTAGAACAGTTAGAAGAAAATTGGACATCCAGAACAATATTTAGAATCTTTTGTCATGATCGAATTACAAATTTTTTCCAGAAAAGAATGCATTTACATTAGACTTTTAGATTTTTCTGATCAACTTGTACAGAGAAGTCAACATTAAATGACATTTTTAGCTATATTTCGGAAAATTTCTCGTATTTTTTTGCTTAATAAATGTGTAAAGTGTGCATGTGATGAACATAGTCCACTGCCTTCAATCAAAATGGCCACCATCATCATCACAAAACTCACTGCGTTTACTTGACAGTATTATAAATTATTAATGTAATTGGTTTTTTAAAATTGAGTAGAATTAATTGAATCATTTAAAATTACCAATAAGTGTGCTAAGATTATTTATAACAGATTAAATTTCAGGGGTGGAGGATATAGCATTTTTAATTGAAAATATAAACGTAAGTTTAAAATAATACTTTGTGAGAATTTATAATAAAAAGGTTGATGCATACCAATACTAAATTTATCCAGTAAACTTTATCCTTTTTTATAGACTATAATTTCTTATGTTAAGAAAATAAGCTAATTTTAAGTTCCATAATTAAATAATTTATAATTCTTAAGTTCTATAATAGTCTATGATTTCTTAATTACTTTTTTTTTTTGGTACAAAGGAAAAATATAACAGCAATATAATATTTGTTTGTGCTTATTATTGAACAAGATTGAAAAATTTTCAAATTATGGGGGAAAAAATGCATAAAATTTTCTATTTTTTGTGAAAGATAGCTCTAATTTTTGCAAAATTGATAGAATATTTTCAGTTGCAGTAAGTTGGAAGAGTAGTAGATTAAAATGGATTTTTTTAAAAACAATTTCCATTGCCAAAACAAATTTTTATTATTTTTCGTAGAAACCAAGGAGAAATCCATAGTAATTGGCATATATGTTTGATATTTTTTCTTAAATTAATGTTAAAAATTTTTATAATTGAATTTTGTGTGTATTTATTATATAAAGAACAATCAAAGCTTAAAATATGCACAGAAATTTTTTCTTTTGCTTAATCTAGAAGTATTTATTCACAGAAGTTTATAAAAATTCAGCACATTTCAGAGAATAATTTGCAATTTAATGAAGCATAATTCTTAATCTTAACATTTAAATATAAATAACGTTCTAAAATGAATAAAAACCATCGAAAATTTGTAAAAAAGGGAGGAAAAAAATTAATTTTTAGAGTAAGCTCTAATTTTTTAAAACTCAAACACACAATTATTATTTGGCACATGTACTCGAAATCATTTTTATCATAAAAGACAGCATTAAAATAAAAAATGAGATCAACACATCTCACAAATGTAACAAAATAAACAGATAAATTTAAAACTCTTAAAGTTCAACATGGAAAAAGACATAGAAATCACAATTTTGTTAAGAAACAATTACATAATAAGTATGCAATAACGAAATATGCTTATGTTGTAGGATTTAGGTCATCGTGTTAATTATACATTTTAAGTACTTATGAACAATATGAAAATGCACACAGATCGGGCATAAAATATTGCAGCCCTATAATTACATATCAATTTGGAAACAAAATTACCAAAGTATGCAATTACATAACTTGATTAATGTCACACTGATACAATACATTAAAATGCAGAAATCTTTTATTTCCTGTACACTGTACTGTATTTTTCTCCCCTTTACACACAAATAATGCATAAATTTACAGTGTTATAATTCAGTGCAAATGGAACAAGATACAATAGAGATGGATAAAAAAATCACTGTGATTTTATTTTCATTGTGGTAGGTTGTGAAAAGTGTTAATATAACGATTTTTGTCAAAATAGAGATTCACGAAAAAAATGTAATGCAATGATTTACTTCAAACAATACAACTTATGAGAATGAAACGAGAAAAAATTTAAAATTTATTCAGTAAAATAACTGATCAAAGATTAGCTGTTTTATGGGGGGAAACAGTGTTATAAAACAAAACAATTATAATAATGTCCCAATATTTTATCATTTTTGAAAAAAAAAATTACACATTTGTCTGTCATCACAGTTTTGTCTTTTAATACATAACAAAATACATTAAAGTAAAAAGATCCAGCTTATTGCACAAAATATACTTGAAATATTTGACAACATAAAATGATGCAAGTGTGCTAGGGAAAAAAATCGCAGATCAACAGGATAATTAAATATTATGAAAGTGTTGAACATTTATATTAATATATTTTTATACATATACACAAAATATACAAGTGAGATTAAATATAAAAATTTAAATGCATGCAACTAGACAGATTACTACAAAGATAATACTTAGAAAATGAATTTCAGTATTTTGGTTTAAAAATACAACGTTAAGAATGATAACTGTTACAAATTAAGGCAACACAATGATAACAAAAACCATCACCATAACTTCATTAAAAAAAATTTGTCCCTTTATGTGATTGAATTAAAAAACTATATAATAGTATGTAATTTTTTTTTAAAGCGAATCTTTATTGCATGCTCAATCTTTCTCATCTTGAATTAAACAATAATAAATTAAAAGGAATTGTGAAAAATTAGAAGTTTAATCATAAATACTTGAAACAATACTTATAATTTCTGAATAGCTGAATTTTTTAAGTGCAAAAAAATTGTTTATTTTCATGTTATATATTTTATTTTACAATGATAGAAATTTGACCAGTTTAAAAAACAAACCGATAATTATAATACCCACATATGTGGTTGTTGAGCATGAATGATAAATTATTAGTATTAAAATTTTATTAATTCAAAGCATAACTTTTTATTTTTATTTTCAATAATTACAGAACAATCTTATTACATTGCATGAAATATACTTTTTTAAGTGCTGTCATTTGTTTTCCTTATTAAGTTAATTTAAAAATTGATAATTTTACTTAAAAAAAATCTAAACACACAAACGAGTGTCTTCAAAATATTGGAAGAAAATTAATATAAATTACTTACATAATCTGTTAAAAAAAAAAAAAAAGGTTAATGAATCACAATAAGAATATTATAGATATAGAAAATTTGATGAAACATGATCAAATTCAGATAATATTAATAATGCATGTTAGTTCAAATAATATTAATATATTATATGATTCATGGAAAGTTCAACTAATATGCTAACACATACATAAGTAATTAAAATACTGATAAAAATTTTTTGAACCAAATAGTAATAAGCAAATAGAAATTGCAAACAATAAATAACCCTTTTAAATAAAAAATAAAAAAAATTGCTAAAATAAAGGCAACAATTTTATAATTAATATCAAAAGCAATGAATGACTTAAAAAAAAAAATTATAATCTTAACTTTTTCAGTCTTGCATAGGAAAAACATAGACATGATAAAACAATAAACGTCGTAATTCAAATATTAAAAAGGGCAAAAATTGATGCATAATTAACATTAGTATTTTTTTACTTTATAGATATCTTTGCAGAAAATCAAGATTAGTGATAATGATCAATTATGATTAGTGATTGATTTGTACCTAAATTTAATTTTTAATGGATGACAGAGCAATGGTAAATACTGCAATGAGAATTTCACCTTTTAATTTCAGAATAACTTAAAAATAATGATATTTTATTCAGCTTTTTCTCTTTATTAGAGATTTTTTTTTTTCAAAAAAGAAGGAAAACAATGCAGAAAATCTGAATCAAAATAGCATAATAGTTCATACTCATTTGTAGCAGTTAGAGAAACAAATTTATAAGAAAATATTTAAAATGTTCAACATTTAGAAATTTGTGCAATATTTATCACAGATGATTTTTAAATTGTAACATGAAGATTTTTTTTTCCCTTTAATTTTCAGTTAAGTAAAAAATAATGATCTTTTACTAGTACTAATTATATTTAATATCTTAAAATTTCTATTAAATGTTGTTTACTGAGATCACTTAAGCATCTACAGTAAAATTTAAAAAAAAAAAAAAATATTTTACCAAGTCAAAAAAAATTGCTGAAATGAATAAAAAATGATAATATAAAGTAAATGACAATAGCAAAAAAAATAATTAAAATAATACAGAAAAAAAAAAAAAAAAAAAAAGAGTAAAAATATCATATTTGTTCATAAAAACATGGAATAAAATATACTGATGTAGAAAATATTACTAAAATGTTAGAATTTGCAATTTAAAAACTGAAGTAATGATTCTATCACTTTGACATATGAAATAATTTTTCTCACAACTCTTGTAGATAGTTGTCAAATGAAACAGATTTAATAAAATTAACTTTCTTTTTCATTTATAAAATTCAAAGCAGTTAATTTTTTACAGTAGTTTATTATCAACTCAGCAGATAAATTTAGTTTTATAAACAAAAGAAAAAAAAATGGCAAGCACATCTAAGAACACACAAACTAAAAATAATTTATAGTTACATTGATGTGCTAACTCGACCAAGTTGGAAATTGTATATTTCATCCCATTTGTTAGTAAATTAAATAATTAAAATTACTCTTACACTAATGATTTGTTAAGATTAAGAACAGATTAATAAAAGTAAAGAATAAAATTATATATTTAGTGGATAAACATAAACATATTTGACATTTAACAAAAATAAACTTCTGTCACTTCCTGCTGATATTGCAAAAAAAAGTCTAAGAGTTATTTAATGAAAATTAAAGATCTACATGGGAGATGATGAGGAAGGAAGTTAAGAAATGTAATAAAATATTTTTTAATACCACAAAACAAGTTTATTTAAAACCTAATTTTCACTTAAAAAGAAAATCACGGAAAATATTGAATTTAAAAATATAGCTTTGCAGAAATAATTTACAGCATAACACTTTTTCCTTTCCTGAAATTATATGTAATTTAAAAAAGTGCTGAACTTTACAGACAACTTCTGAGGTAAAATAAAATATTTCAATAATGTTACCTATTATATATTCAAATAAGTAATTCACAAGGGAAAAACAAATATCAATTTACAAAATACATTGGGAGTTGGCACATCTTACTATAACAATATAAATTAATAATGCTGGTCCTATTTAATAATTCAGAAAAAAAATGTAATAAAAATCTTTAATATTTCAAAGGAAAAGAATTATATAATGAAAAATTAGATAGAAAATAAGAAATGTTCATAAAACATATTTACAAACTATTATACTTTACATAAAATTACAAAAACTTACAATGACACTACTTTAACAAATGATCCACCACCATTTTATAAGTTAAAAAACATTTTTTTTTTTTTTTTGCATTATAATTCACATGTACATTAATACAGATTTAAATAATGACTAGAGCCAACCATTATAAAATGGATAATTTAAAAAGTAGATAGAAAAATCTAAATACTGAAAAAATTATTTACAAGCAAAAATGACAATTTAATAAACAAGATAGAATTCTCAAATATAACATGATCCAACATTATTTTATTTTTACTAAATTTGAAACTCTTACATAAAAAAAATTTCAATAGACACCATTATAAAAGTTTAATTTATTGAAAAATCAAAGTATTAAATTATAAATATATTGGTGATAACTAACTGTTTGGCACTTTTATTGTATCTTTTAATATTAATGGAACCCTGTTTAAAATTAAAAAAATTATTATCTGTTACTTAAATAACAGATAATATATAAAACACATTAAATGTCATTATAAATCATATATTTGTTGCTAAAAAAGATTTAATAACTTTTTATCAGAATTAGTTTTCACTTAATATTAAAAAAAAAAAACTGTATACTTCACTCTTCTTAAAACATTATAAAACCGTCATAACATAGTATTTGTTTGACATATTATTTCATAAAAATTAAATACAATTTGACCTTCACAATTCAGCATAGTATATATTCTGTATACATACATACATACATTAAAAAGCATCCGGAATTTATAATTTAATGCACATAAAAGATCACAATACATATATATATTGTAAATAGGTGGCACTGTACTGAGTTACCACATGGAATTTGAGCAAGATCTGACACTCAATGTGTTGATAGCTATTTTTGTAATCCAACATTTTGAGTGTTTTGCAATTTTTTACAATAAAAAAAAAAATTGAACAAAGAATTTGCCTTAAATTTTGTGTTTCAAATTAAATGTTGTACATCGAATCACTAAAATTGCTGTAACAGACCTATGGTGGATTATGCATAACAAAAATATTAATTTCATAAGGCATTAAAAGAAAGCTGAGACTTGGTAGTTGATTTGCCTTGTTCTTTTCGCCGTTCAACAGTCACGACCGAAAAAAACATCAATGAAATCGAGACGCTGGTGGTCAAAAAATGTCGTACGAGTTTTGAGAGTTGGCTTAAGAGATGAATGTACCTTTCTAATCTGTTCATGACTGATACTTTGGGTGTGAAACATATTGTCACATGTCTGCTTTTGAAAGAGCTCAATATTGTCTAAAAAAGAGCATTGAAAGCAGATCATTGAAGACATGATTTATTGAGCTTCAATGGACTCCACCTCCATAAAACTTAACGAATGTCACTGGCCAAGCACCATATTCACCTAACATGGCCCAATTTGTCTTGTTCCCAAAGTTAAATTTACAACTCCAAAGAAAATTTTTTAACTCAATTGTGGCCATAAAAGAAAATTTGCTTAAGGAACTGAAGGCCACACCTCATTACGAATGAAAAATGTGCAGAGGATTACACAAGGGCTGTATCATAGTTGTATTGCACTTGACAGGGCCTACTTTGAAGTCAATATTAATTTTGATGAATAAATTGATTTCTGTGTGTTTTATATAATAATTCTGGATACTTTTTACACAGAATATAAATCATGTATCATGTTATATTTGAGTCAAGTAGTTTTTTGTTAGTGAAAATATTATATTTATCAAATATTATTAATGTATAAAAGTAAATAAAACATTTGTTTACATCATTTTTAAAGAAACATTGTTTATATAATTTTTAGAAGATGTTTAATAATCATACCAAATGATTTTTTAAAAAACATCTTGTTAAGTATTAACTTTTTGGCACCTGATAATTAAAACTATAAGGAATCAGTCTGTTTACTTAATTATTAGTTTTTTTAAAATTCAGATGAATATGGCTAATAGTAAATAATAAAATAAATTTAAAACATTTCACAGAAAAGCAGTTAAAAAAAAAAAAAAAAACATATATGAATAAGCTTTCTTTCAAATTAATTTTCATTTACTGTGTTGATAAATGAAAATTTACTTCAAAATTCAACAAGATTGAATTGCTAAAACAAAAGAAAATAAAAAACATCAATGATATAATTAATAAATTTTGATATTAAATAAGTATTCATTGTAAATAAAGTCCAGTCTTTATGAATATAAAAAAAAAAAATTGCAAATTTTACAATTATTTTTCAAATTTCGGCTACATCATATTGCCTATTAAAAAATATACCTGAGAATCTAAACTGATAAAAATATTAATAATTCAAAACATAATAAAACATTGCTTTAATAACACATCAATTAAGAATAAAGGGAAAGGCATCACAATATTAGATTTATATAGTGTGGCAGTGACAATATGCTTAGCACAGTTTAAAACTATTATTTTACATGTATAAAAAAAAAAAAAAAAAAAGGGAGATCTAATTGGAAAAAAAAAAAAAAATTATTATATCCCAGGAATTAATAAACTCAAGCTCATAAACTATCTTGTTTTTTAAAGAGATTCAGATGTGATACTATAGGGGAAAGAAGTTGTTTTCTTTTCATTTTTGTGATGGAATGCAAAGAAACATTTGTTTTAACATTGTACAGAAATTACTTTAAAGCAGCACCTTAATAGTGATACAGCTGAATGCACATATTTTGCTGTTTTAAGTAGGGGGAGGGGACATAAACACACAATAGTTATTCACCATCTATATAGTAATAACTACCCATTAAACAAGTATTTTATAATACTCGGGCAATGCATATCAAATTGAAACAATTAATTACAAGTGCTGTCTTTCACATAGGCTGAATTTTTTCATCTAAGAAAGACAATACAGCCATTTGTTTAGTGAAAGAAGTAAATCAGAATGTTGAATAATGTGTTAGCACACATATTTGCTATGAATAACAATTACATGAAATTTTCTCATCCAATAACAAATTTGAAAAATTCATATAAATGATGCCAGTTCAATTTGCAATATTCATGCTAGTAAACTGTTTTAGACACAGTTTAGAGAACATAGGAATACTGATTTTTGATCATTTTTACCTCTCCCTACTGGCTGATTTTTTTATAATTATTAAAGTTTTCACAATATCATAGATGACTGCAGGCTTCCCAACTACTACCTGAAGAGAGCATTGAATCTCTAAAGTCTAAAGGGGAGCTGATGTCTCCAACAGATCGTGAATTTTCACCTAGATTTCCACTAGCTGATCGCCTTACAGAAGAGGAATGTACATCATACTCTGGTCTTGAAGAAACAGCCATTGAGTTCACGACCCAAACTGGAAAGTGCCTAATATTTCCATCATCCTGAACTTGAGATGTATTTCTAGCATTTATTGTCCTGTCATTCACCATTATATGTGATGAGGATGCATAACGAGAATCCATATATCTGGTGTTTTCAAGTGCATGGTTAGACCGAGCAGTTGTTGGTGATGAACCAGCTGAACGATGATGTCTGCGCTCTCCAGTTTCAGAGCAAATAGATCCAGATCTGGAAATACCTTGCCTATTCAAAGACCTTGAAGACTGTATGGTATGAATATCATTCGGGGGGCTACGTCCATCACAAATGGAATCTGGACTGGATGCATTGCAGCAAAAGCTGCACAGCTTCCTTCAATTGTTCCACCAGAGACTGTTACAACTGAAGAACAGCAATGAACATCGGCATACGAGATGAAACTGGGTCCAGATCCATCCTTTCGTTTTGAAACTAGCCTGTAGGCTTGTCCTGGAATGTTAATACTGGTTGGCCTTGCAGCACGAGACCTCAAACCACTACTAGCGAGTTTATGACCAATATGGGGATTGATTGCCTCCAATGGCCGACCAATATTTTCTGCAGAATTTCTTGAAGTGAGATCTATACCATCTTCAAACATTGGCTGGTGAGTTGAAGGTAGACCATCTGTCATTGATTGGCAGACAAAGCTACAGCTGATTTCATTAGGTCGTTCTACCCGCCGTTTCTTCTTTTTCCTCTTTATTAAGGAAAACTTTTTTAAGTTCGACAATGTCTTTTGAAAGTGAGGAGCTTTAGAACCATCTTCTGGTAATTCACGAGAACGTGGATTCTCAAATGATGTTAAATCTCTAGAAGCACTGGATCTAGTAGGCAATGTTCTGAAAGACAAAGGAGCAGCTGAGTTACGTCCCAAACGAGAAAAGTCTGCATCAGCAGAACTGGAATCACTTGTGCTAGGACTTAAAGTAGGTTGATCATATGTTGGGCTTGAACTACTAGACGATTCACTTGCTTCACCGCTCCAAGCTGTTGGATCAGGATATAAATTGTTATTCTCTTGGCTTGTTGAAGAATACATATTGCAACAATTATCTAGATTATTCCTGCCTAAACTGGATCTGGTCCTACTGTCCTCTCCAAATTCACAACAAGAATGTCTTTTCGATTTTCCTTTTTTAGAAACTAAAGTACAATTGCAAGAAGTGCTTGTAGTAGCTACTACTTCATCATTACAAGAATTACTTGCACTAGCTGCATTGGAATTAACTGCCTCTTCCTTTATAACTTCAGGATTAATCACAGTAATTTCAGCTTGAGGATTATGTGATGTTGAGCTACTTGGTAAATAACTACAAGATTCTTCGTATTGTATATCAGGTGGCAATACAGCACCAGATGTAGAATTTGCCATGTTATTAAGTTCAATGTCTACAGCAGTACATATACTACAATTTGGTCCCGGAAGATTTTCATATTGATGAGCAGAGGCCGATTCATTAGTAGCAGGTTCACGGGATGGAGGATCCTCATTTTCTGCATGAACTGATATAACAGCCTGTTCTGTTGATGCATCTACTTCTTCAGATGGAGCATAGGAAAAACTACTTGTGTATGGAGCAGTCAGCTGCACGGAAAGATCATAAGGAGGTGGAGCTTCACCTGGTGGAATGTACATTTCAGGAGGTTTCCACAAAGTATATGGTGGAGGTGGTTCATCATAGCGGCTGAAATCCAATTGATCGTGCCCAACAAAATAACCAACACTCCCATCATCATCTTCAGAAAATCTTCTTGACAGATGAGCATTTCCATTGTCCATTCTCCGGGCATGAAATCCTGAACAAGAAAATAAGAATATAAACAGTTACAAACAAAATCAATTCTAAACAGGAACAAATTATCAGTGTTATATTAGAGATTAATGTATTCTTTAAATCATAATTCCAAATTTGTTTAATAAGAAATACATAAAAATTGCAAACATTTTTAAAATTCCTATTTTTAATCTTTTTTTTAAAGGAAAAATAAATAAAGAAGCTTGACTGACAACAATCCAACTCCTGGTTACAGCCATCGTCTGTATACCAATGTGAGGTAAGTTTCTGTACACACATACAATGTCAAAATAAAATTTGTTTGGCTGTTTCAATTAGTAAATTGTTTATTAGATAGTAGTTCAGAGTGATTAATATGTCAAGAAAAATCACTAATTTATTCTTTTGGATTGCATTATTTTTCAGATTAGATTAAATGTCAAAACATTTTAGATTCGAGATCATTTATTATTATTAAGAACTTGTAACTTTAATGATTACTGGCACATTCACCTAGTCGAAATATATACTATATTCTAAGGAAGAAAGGAATGGAGGTCGCCAATTTTAGTGTAGTCCAGAGAAAATTGAGTTATTAATTGATTCAGATTATTATTGTAAAATAAATTTAGATAGAATTGAAAAGTCAAATCTTTATTCTCATGTCAAACCATTTTTGGTTGGACCGTGAAGTGTATAATAAGTAATTCATCTAGTTATAAAGCAGAGAAAATGGTGATGCATTCCTGTTGAAAAATTGCTATGTTATGATTTTTTTTAAAGTTATAAAATTACATGTTCAAAGAATTAATGGTTAAGAAAATAACTTGAAGATTAACAAAGAGATTAAGGATTTTGAAAATTAATTAGTGTTTGCAAATGGCAGATATAAAACAAAACTGTTGTGGAATAAAAATATTAATGATTTGAAAGCAATTTTTCATATAACAAAGCAGACATTAAATAATATGATAAGGAATTGTTGAGAAATGTCTTTCAATTCTGAATTGTATTTTATGACACACAGAGCTGTAATTAGAAATGATAAAACAACAACAAGGGTTAGATTTGTATTCTATACATTGTCTAGTCAAGTGAAAATACAGTAAATAATTAAACGATTGTCTTTTAGTAGGTCCAAATTTAAATTTGAATATTTTATTAGTAATTATAAAATTCAGAATGTATGAGATAGTTTTCAGTGCGAATATTGAGATACAGATAATCTTGCATTATGGAAAAAATAGATTCTACTTTATTCTGAAATTGGTGATCTGTAAAGGGTATCTGATCTGTATCTGACACTACACCATTGATTTTTCTAACTAATTCAAATGATGAAATAGTTCAAATTCATAAGTTTTGTGATACAAGATTTAAAACATATGGAGTGTAACTTATTTTTGATACATGAATGAGGAATGTAAAATTAATACAAGGTTTATTAAATCTAAAACCAAAGTAGCACAGTTGAAAAATTTAGCATTACCAAGGCCATAACTAATAAGAGCGGTTGTAACGTCTTAGATTACTAAATATCTGAGGGATTTATTTGGGATGAAAGATTATGGCTTGTAATGAATTAATCACACTCCTTTGGATACAAGAATAGGCATCGAAAAACAAGATGACTGAAATCCAATTCCTTATTGATCCAATGCATTTGAAACATTGGAAAGAAAAAAATAATTTTGCAGACATTTTATCCAGAGGATGTTCTAAGAATTGTGATGAAATATGTGGTGACATGGTCCTAATTGACTACATTTTCCAAATGATAAGTGGACAGTTAGTATTAGAGTTAGTAATGATGAAGCAATTTCAGTAAAATGTAAATAGATACTCAAAATTGATTGCTTCCACAACAGAAATAAAAGCTCACAAGGATATTGAACTACTAAAATTGGAAAATAATAATGAACTGCTCAAGGCACATTGAGTGACTGCTTGGATAAAAAGATTTATAGTTAATTCTAGAAAGAAAGAAATTACTCCTAGTTACAGACAGAATTTATAGTGTTACAGATTTTTGAGGCAGAAAAACGTGATATTTAAGCTGAAAGTTTTCCCCTAGAAATAAAGGCATTACAAAATATATATATATAAAAAAATGAGTTATTAAGAATCCAAAATTTATAAACTTAATCCATTTCTGGATGATGAGGGAATCTTGTTAGACCAAAATGAAGATTGCAAAAATCATGATTGATGTATCACCAGAAACATCCAAATTTAATTCAATTGAAACACCAATTTTTTGAAGTTATTGTTTGCAGGTGTTGCATAAACACTTATTCAAATAAGAGAAATTTTGGATTATCAAATTAGAATAGACAATTTGTAAAGACTATTACTTATTTATAAATGTTTTAATTCCAATCCTGGAACTCAAGTTATTGCACCTTTACCTGTTTGAAGGAATCATTGAATTGCCTTCATTTAGTGTTATAGTTATAGATTTTGTTGGCCCTTTGTTTATAAAAGACAACAGTGACAAATTCTACATTCTATGATATACTTATGCTGTCACATGAGCAATACAACTGCAATTTGTATCATACCTTAGTACAGAAACACTCTTGTTCACTCTATAGAGATTTTTTTTTGTTCGAAAAGGACTTCGCTATGACTAGAATTTTTCAGATGAAAAGAATGACTAGAATTTTTTCAATCTAGAATTCAAAATGACTAGAATTTTTCAGACAAAGCCAAAACATTTAAGAGAGCAAATCAAAACTAATTAAGGGAAATAAAATATTTAAGGGAATCTATTAATTCTAATGAACCCTTAAAATTCTTAGATAATTGGGGTATACAATGGAAATTTATTGTGGAGAGAGATTCTCGGTGGGAAGGATTCTGGGAGAGGTTAATAAAGTCGGAAACTACTATGAAAAAAATTCCTGGTAAATCATCTCTTTCTATTTCTGAAATAGAAACCACCTAAACCGAAATTGGATAAATTGTAAATTCAGGAACATTAACTTTTGTTTATAATGATTCCCAGGCATCATCATCACACCTATTTTTTTATTGATAAATGAAATTTGTATTTCTCCAATAAAATAGATGAGTGATTTAAATCTTTCTAGAAATTTGCTGATAAAAAAATAAAGTTACAAACAGAATTCTTAAACCAATTTTGATTAAGATGGAATAAAGAATATTGTTAGACTTAAAATTTGAATTTCTTATTTTGATTATCACTAATTGTGTCTCATAATTGATTTATTTGTATTGTATCTATATTGACAAACTTACCAGTTCTTTGGGGGGACCTGTAACGATTTTAACTTCCCCTCCACCGATCAGATTTAATTAACAGAAATTATCAGTACTGAAAACATGGGGTTTTTGTTGGTTGGAGTTTTCTTTTGAATATGCAGTAATAAATAAGTAGTGATAATTAAACTTTGGAATAGCAATGATGATAGAAGCTTCTTTCTAAATGAACTTAGTAAAAACATATTGTCAGATCCATTTTCTACATGAAAATAAAAAATATCATTGCTATAAAACATATTTAAAATATGATGCAACCACAGGAATAATTATTTTGTCAAAATGTTTGAAAAAAAAAAAACTTTTGGATATCTAATTATACAACATTATAGGCAAAAATTGAAAAATTTTGAATACATTATACGCCGAATAAAAAAGTGATAGAGCGTTACTTTGTAAATTCATATTGCTAATGAGAACCTCAATTAATACATAAACAAATAAAACTTTAATTTCCATATTATTTTTAGATTATCATTTAAAAACACAACAAACTCAAAATTCAAATAGTTTTATGTTAAATGAGTAAATATAGAAAATAATTATGTTACTTAAATATTTGTATAATTTCAAATAACCTTAATTTTAGCATTACAAACCAAAAAGAACAATTTTTTTTTTTTTTTTAATAGAAAGATGTACAATTAAAAAGAAAAGTACTTCAAAACATATTTTATTTATCCATTTAAAATTAGTAAAAAACATATTTCAAGATTTCTATGAGGGGGCTTTTTATCCATTTAGATACACACCAAAAACATGACTATACCACATAATTGAATTTTAGCAAATTATTTAATCTATTTGTTTAGTATTTCCTCATTAGCATACAGGAATAAAATTCAAGATTTAGAAAAAATTTAAAGCATAAAAGTAATTTTCAACACAAATTAATGAAATAAACAATATGCAATATGGGCAGTAAGATAAAAATCAATAACAGGGGAAATTTAAATAAGAAAACAAACTGAATATAACAAAAAAATGAAATACAAAATATAATGAACATAATATATATTGAAAATATATACAAACAAAATATAATACAAAATATATATATAATACAAAAAATATATATACAAAATATAACACAAAATATATTGAATTTTTCAAATATAATGAAAAACAAAATATAAGAATATAGTCTGACTACCAATCATGTGGAGAAATGGCAAGCAGACAGATTCAAAAATATTATAATGAAGGAAATGTTCATTTACATGGATTTTTATTGTAATAAAAGAATTTTAATTTTTAATAATTAAAATTCCACAATATCAAAAGAAAGATTAGATGAAAGCAATTCCATACTAATTATTATTTTCCTTTTCGAAGTAGCTTAGCATGTATGCCTGACTAGTATCCCTAAGAAGTACTGATTTGTCTTTTCAGTCGTTAAACCCGATGTTCCACACTATCTGTATCAGACTATACTAAGTAATGTTTCATGTATTCATAATGCATACATAATGATTCATGATTCCTGTATTCCCTTATTAAGAAAATTTATATAAAACTGAACCACAAGGGAAAAAATTAATTTCAACCTACGTCGAATCATGAGTAACAGCCTCCTCTGACGAAGACGATGGATCATGAACAACAGTAATGCCAAGATTAAAAATGATGTGACAGTGCTAGCAACCAATCTTAATCCCAAATTTGTAGTACTAAGAGTATCAGTATCTATAAGAGAAAAACACAGTGATGAATTTTATAAAATAAAGGTAAATAAAAATGTCTATTTTATTTTGTCTCACAAAAAATATTAATAATTAGAAAACTTTGTAAAAAATTCAGATTTAATATTTTATCTTAGAATTTTTCTAAACTATAATTGATTTTATATTTGTACTGACTGCTCTATGTTTTATAGAAATTAAAATTTTAATTTACATGATATTTTAAATATCGCAGACAATTAAAATGCTACAATTTAAAAAAAAAAAATAATAAAAATTTTATAAATAATCCGATATATTTGGATAAAATAAATTTTTAAAAAAAAACTTACTATTATAGCATAACCCACTTTATATGTTTAAAAAGATTTCAGAAAACGTTGAAATGGGAAATTCATGAATGAAAATGTGGAATACACAGTTTAAGCATTAACTAAAACACAATTAATCAGAAAAAACTTTGAAAACAATATTCGAATATTTGATTAATTTGTGATATGAAATTGACATTTGATATGAAACTTGCATTTCAATTTGAATTTATGCTAAAGCAAATCTTATATAGCATACAGCATAAAAAAAACAGCTATATGTAATATATATGTGTAGTATTATATCGCAGAAAAATAATTAACTTATTATAAGAAATATTTATTGAAAGTTCATCAGCAAAAAAATAAAATTGTATGTCGTTGCTAGCTATGGTGAAATGACACATTAAAAAAATAAAAATGTAGAAAAATTACAGTTTTATACTTTAAATATAGTGATATCCAACAATTAAAAGCATGCCTTTCTGATGGGAAAAAAGTCATTTGTTTTAAAATGTTTGTAAAATGAGAAAAATACACGATACAGCATATAAAATGGGTTCTTCCATACTTTAAGACATGTTTACGGATGCTTCACTATGTTAGCAACTGTTATTTTAATATCAACTGTTCTTGCCTGATATGTGTTGTTTCCTGAAGCTTTATTTGGAAAATCCCTATCGAGACAAACAAATTCACAGCATTTGTCACTTAGGGCATGATACTGCGGCAGTTCTCTGAGGAGAGCAAAAACACTGCTATGCACATCTGGGGCTTTCCATTCAGGCAGGTGCACTGAGTGCACGGATCGCTGCCCAATGGAAAGAAGCGGTCACCATGCGAAACTTCTTTGCCCTTGTGGTCTAAACAGTGTTGATAGCCATCCACCTCAGCTGAAATACAGAAACATTAATGAATAATCTTTATTATATTTATAATCAAGTTGAAAAATTGTTTAATTGTTCAATTGTTGAATTTTAAATCATTTTTTATTGAATTGAATTTTAAATCATCAAAAAATTGTTCAATTTTAAATCATTTGATAAATATTGTAATTTTTTATTACTGCTTTCTAGACGAAATTAAATTGGCAACATGATTTATGATCATGGATGGAATGTATATTTTTTTCTTTTCACAACACATTTTGGGTTATTACAACATTCATTACCACTTGCATATAATTTCAGACAGTTATTTATCTTTTCCCCTGCACATATTGTACCTTAAAATGTTTTTACCATTAACTACTAGCCATTTTATAATGAAAACACTTTTTTTTTTCCTTCCCTGAAAGTATGTCACAACTACAAAAGCAGTTTTCTAAATCAACTTATGTTCAATAATATAACTATAGAGCAAATAAATCTATATATGAGCAGTAAGAATCAGTTAAGACTAGTAGGATTTTTTTAAAAAACATTTTAACTATAAAAAAAAAAAGTCAATACATCAGAAAAATTAATATTTCAGAGATAAGTCAATTTAAAAAAAAATTTAATTAATAAATTAATTTAAAAAAATATTTTTTTAAATTAACAATGCATTTGAATTCATTTACATACCATCTTTGGTCATGTCTACAACCGGCCATAACATGAAACAAAACACAATTCCAGATATTAAAATATTCATATTTGAGTCCTAAAATTGTATTTTCTTGTTATGATGAATGAAAATTATGGCAAAAATTCATTTTAATACTGAAAAGAGAGAAAAAAAAAATGCATCAACATTCAAATAAACATTAAAGAACATAATTATTTAAAATACTCACATACATAAGGTTGAATTATTTTAGTATTTTTTTAAGGATGTATTAAAAATTCTATGATATTTTTAAACTTTACATACCTTACTTAATGAAATTTCTCCAGACATTTATCAAATCTTTATAATTATTATTTTTTCATATAAAACATATTAAAAATCTTGCTAAAGAAAATCTGTTACATGTCAAAATTTTTAATTTTTGCATGACTCAAAATGTTGAAAATGTATCATTTATAAAAGATTTGCAGTATTGCCCTAAGCAACATTACAAAACTTATGTTGTTTAGAGCAATGTTATTACTTTTATACATAGTGGGTAATTTTGTAAGGCTAAATACTTTTGGAAGACAAAATTGAAAGTTCCTATAATATTTGTGTAATCCAAACTAAAATATTTGTTTCCCTAATCTAAATATTAATCAAATCTAACCTAAATAATAATTAAATCTACTAAAATATTTGTTTACCTTTTCGATATTCTCTCTATTTTGACTAATAAGTAATTAAAATAGATATATAAAAAAATTATATTTTAATAAAATCTTCACTTTGACAAATCCTTCTTTTTTCTTTTGTTATTCAGTAGAATAAATTTTAAAATGTTATAGATTGAAATCTCATACTGTAAATACATTTCAGACATAACATTAAAATATTTTATGTAGACTTACCAACGCCAATATAATAATAGAGCACTAACATAGCATAGCACTTTTTTTTAAGTTGCAACTCATGTAAAAAAATTAAGCAGATAAAGAGGTGAGATTATTTCCTGGAATAAATATTTATCTGCTGAAGCAATCTTAAGTAACAAATATTGGTTGTGATAAAAACCTCCCAACAAAAACAAAAAATTGTTGCATTTACTTTTGAAATTTCACACATTAATTTAAAAAAAAAAATTAAATGCCTGATACAACTAATTTTAATCAAAATATATGAGATATGACAATGAAGTACAATTTAAAAGTCAGGAAACGGAATTAATTTATATTTTATGTAAAACATCTAAACTTTTTTTTAAGCAAAAAATATGGTCCTAAAAGCTATGCAAGAGAATTCCTTGGCATGTTCTTTGTTTTTAATACATAAAAAAAGTAACTACTAAATTACTGACTAGTTTAAGACTCTCTTTAAAGCAAAATTCTCAGATTTTGAGAATTTTCAAAATTAGATTTTTTTTCATTTTCACTTTTAGTCAATTATAAAAAGTTAATCAAAATTGTGTAAAAAATATTTTTGATAACCAAATTTATGTGTCTCAAAATTTGTACATAAAAGAAAATTAGTTAAATAATGAAAAACTTATTAATGAAAATTACTGAAAAATAGCATTTAACCACTTTTATTCCATTCTGCAAAATCGAGAAATTTTGGTACAAAAATTTGAAAAAATCTAAATATTAAAATCTTTATTATAAAAACTAAAAATTTCCTTATTACGAATAAATATCTTTGAACAAATTTATTCTTATGATATATATTCTATAACAAATATCTACATTTTTAGCAATCTGATTTCTATTCTTAGAATTCTTTCTGAACAAAGTTATTTTTTTAAGTTATTCAAAAATTCCAAAAACAAAATCAGAAAACTTCCTGCACTGTTAGCGACCTGATGGTCAATTGGCTAGCGCTCCGGCTTTGGTATCACAGGCTTCAGGTTCGAATCCTGGCGAAGTATGGATGTTTGTTAGTGGTTCGAAATCCATGTTAAACTGTAGGTCCCGGTCTAATTAGCTTAAAATGTGATATCGACAAACCAAACTCCTACACTATTAATTAAGAGAATAGAAGATATATGAGTTCTGATAATAAAAAATTAGACGAAGTTGTTTTAACTCTTGCCTGTTTAAAAACTAAAATGGGGATTTTAACTTTAAGAGGCTACTATTTAACGGTTTATATGTTTCTTTAAAAAATTATGCATGCATCACAATAAGATAAATACAATATACAATACCTTTACATTTACATTTTTAACTACTATTTAGCAGCAGTAAATTTATCAAATCAAACATTATATCCGATCCAAATAGTTATTTTTATAATTTAAAACCCTCCTAAATGTTTTAAAGATAAAACATTTTTTTTTTTTCCAATAGATATTTATATTTTAATAAGTTTATAATATAAAATTTCACACAACAAAATCATAGTTAAATATCTTTAAATACAAATTTATAAACAAATAATTTTCAATCACACATAAATTAAATCATTTTCAATCACTGTAAAATCACAATTTGTTTTAGTTTTCAAATATTTATTTTAATGCAGTAACTTTATCTAACATGCATTGCTAGAATGAAATTTTTTAAGTTGTTAGAAAAAAATTATTAATATAAAAAATATTATTAGCAATGAAAATAATAGCTTAACTGAAATAAATGTTTTAATATTAAAGAATTTCAATAAAATTCAAATTAAAATAAAATCAAAAATTTCAACATTAAAATTGTTGTATCTATAATTTGTTCACTTTCTAAAGTATACAAGAATTATAAAATATATGACACTTTACCTGAAACTAAACAATAAGAATTACAAGCAGTTTCTTTCAGGCAAAAAAATTTTTTTATAACTGTTACTAAATACTAGTTAATCCATAAGATGTTAACATATGTATGATTATTTTATTGCTATATGTGATTAAAATGTCAACTAAAAAAACATTAAAAACATACAAACAGTTTCTTTAAATTAAATTCATTTAACATGTTGTATGCTACTATTGAAAAAGTTTAATCGCTGGGACGATATATGGGTTACCCATAAAATTTAGAATTTAATGTAAGGACAGCAATCTTGAAAAAAATAAACTATAGAATTCAAAAGATTTTTTTTTCTTAAAAATCTCATTTTTATTTTGAAATAAAATTTTCTTTCTGCTTTCACCAGACGTTCTTTTAGAACAAAAATTTCATTATTTAATTATTAGCTCAGGAATGAATTTAAAAAAAAGCTTGCAAAAGAAATTGAAGAAAAAAAAAAAAAAAAATTAAGTGGTCAAGGAAGCCATGGACCCAAATTATCTCCCAAAATAATACAGATTATAAACTTAAATATCTTCAAGAATACACTTGATAGCCCACTTAAAATTATAATTAAAAAAAAAAAAAAAAAAATCAAGATTAGCTTTATTTTCATGCATATTTGCCCGGCACGAATCATGTCAAGGCCTATTTTTAAATTTATGGTTTACTTTATTGGTATATTTTTTTATGATACTTGATGAAAGTTGTATAACACTAAAAAAAGGATGTAATTCATATAGGTCATTTACTATCCCTATAATAAATTCACATATCTTCTATATTGAAACTTAGCAAAAAGGTGAATTTATTTTTTAATGCAAATAGTTTTCTTTCGGACTTTTATATAACCTACAATAAATAAGTTTATGGCTTAAAAATAACTATAAAATATTACTATCATCTAACATCTAGTATTCCACAAAATATATAGTTAATATTATATATATAATTTAATACAGATATACAGCAAAATATGATTTCCGACACTCATTTCATGTGTGGTCAACATATTATCCATAATTTCTATGACACTTAAAAATCTCTTTATATAATATGAAATGAATTTACTAGTTTTTTAAATGTTATTGGTCTATGAAAGTCTATATTTTTTGCAGTTTTCTTACTGTAGCAAGCATTCTTTTTCAGTAGATTCATTAAACATTAATCCTGTTATTTTTGTATTGATATTTATTTAAAAACTTAACATCAAAATAACTTTCATATTAAAAAGTCAGTACATAAAAAAAAGGATTTTTAAAAATATTTACATAAAATTATAAATTACTTTAATTAGAAAACTTAAGTTCTAATAAACAAAAACAAGATTTTGTGTGTAATATAAATGTATTGCAAAAATATAGATATTTATTTATACAGTTTTTATCATCAACACTTAATTTAATAAACATCCCAATTTGCCAAGTACACAAGGAATAATTTAGACATTATAATTTGTTGTCAAAATGAATTCTTGGTAAATCATGACTGGTTAAATCTATATTTTTACAGAGTTTTTTATATTTTAATTATATTAAGTTATTATATATTATTTTGAAATTATTGTGATGTACTTGAATAAGAATTTAAGATTTTACCATGATATAGATGCTTAAATTAAATAGGCATATTAATATTCTTTGTTTTGTAGGCCAGGGGTCTCCCAAACTACGACCCGGGGCCAAATCCGACTTCGCCCAGTGTCTGTCAACCTGCCCGACAGTGAATAGCTGATCAGTTAGCTGCAATGCTGATAAAAAACACAGAATGATAGTAACTTTGTTTTATTGACTTGTTGTAAAAGCTTACTGGCATAATACGCAGAAAATTTAGCTTAAGCATAAACAAACTCAACAAATAATTGAAATGAATCCCACTAACATTATAAATTAGTGAACATCCCGCGCTTACATTCGGTAGTTTATACCTATCTATTTCTGCTTTTAACCACTAGATGTCGCCAAGTGTCACAGTCCTATCGATACACACAATAGTAATTGTAGTAATTGAACCAGCGAATTTAGCAAGTGTATGCTCGCTTCAGAGCACGTATGGGCGACCAGTCTAGAAATTATAGATAATGGCAGAAAATTAAAACGTTTTGGCTTTTGGTACTTACTGGAGTAAACAGTATGGCCCTAAGGCTGAAAGTTTGGAGATCCCTGTTTTAGGCCGAAAAATATTTCATTATTAATTTTACAATATTTTAACCTATGAACTAGAAGAAAGAAAAATACTGTTGTTTTTTTCCCACAGAGAAAGAGATTTCATCTTGCCAATAAATCTGAAAATTGAGGAACCACAAAGTTCAGGAAAATAAAGTGTAATGCCATTAGTTGCAATTTGTTGAATTCATGTTTTGATAACACTTTTGACCAATCAAATTATATAAAAATAGTTTTATTATTCCATTGTAAGTAAATGCCTAATGTAAGAATCATAGCATTACAAACTTTATCTTTGCCTTTATAATACAAAACTTATAATTGAAAAATTAAAAAATGCTTAATAAATAAAAATATAATTTGTTTTAAAAACTGAATACAGGATACATATGAAATATTAATATTCAAATGAAATTGAACTTAGTATCAATATTTCAAATGGATTAAAAAGTAGTTATTCAGTTTTATACTTTAAATAGTTCTTTTAAAAATAAACATTAATGATTATATAATTCCAACTTTTTTTTTCAAATTAATTATAATATAAAATCTAAAAATAAAATAAGCCATGCATTTTCCAAAAATTTTTAGAAGGTAGCTAAACTATATATATATATATATAAACTTAATAAATGACTAATTGGCTTAATTAAAAAATTTCATTTTAAACTCAAAATTATTTAAATTTAGACAAATATTAGACATTTAAAATACATTTTTCTTTATTTTAACAAATTTAAGAATAATTTTCTCTTTTTAAAAAATTAAATAATTTTTTTACAGAACTAAAACAATTATTTTTTTATTCCAACATATTTCAAAATAGTTATAAATGAAATATTGTAAATAATTACCAAGATAAGCATAATGTTAAAAATTAGAAAATTTAACAGGAATGATTATGAGCATGCCAAATGTTCAAAATTGTAAATGAAAAAAAATTAGAAATCTTTCTTTCTCCCATTAAAATTGCCACATTCAATTTGAAAAAGCTTCATATGGTCCTCCTTATATGCTGTATTTCGCTTACAAAAATTATTTGAAATTTTATTTCTGAAATAGAAAAATAAATATATTTGGAAAATATATAGGTTTTCAGAATGTGCAACCTCATTTTTTTGAAATAATGTGCACCTCAATTTTCTGGAATCACTCCTTATTCAAACAGTACACATGTTCTTGATAATATAATTTTATATTCACTTTTAAAATTTTTCACATTCTATTATACTCCTTCTTATACAGGAACTGTTATTTCACAAAGTAAATTTTAATTTGCTTTTTATATTTTGATTATAAGCAACTCTATTAAACACAAAGAGATATTTCCTTTCAGAAAAGAAGAGTTCTAATTCAAAGATATCCATGCATTTAATCTTGATGATGAATTGAAAATTAATTTTCCTTTAAATTTATAAAGTTTTTCTATCATAGAAAGCAGTATTTTATGCTATATTAACAATTTAATAAATATGTCTTATGCTACCAAAATATATGATACATTTCATAATAATTAAAATTTACTGAAAAAAAATCAATTGATTCTTAGTTCTATAAAATTTTAGAAAATAATAAATTTTCTAAACTTAAAAACTATACATTTACAAACGTAATTAAAATATTATTGATGAAAAAAGTACTAAAATACGCGATTTATTTAGAAAATATTATTGAACTTACATAGAATAAATATATAATTCAAGATAATTCATTTTACTTACTTACTACTTCTAAACAACATCAAAGCATTGTTTACAGTTATATCTCAAAATATGTATGTTAGCATAAGGTAATTAAATTTTCTGAAGTATGCTGAAAAAGCCTATAAAGAAAAAATAATTTCATTTAAAATAAAGCTTCACACACTTTTAATCATGGACAATATTAAATTTAATTATTTTTAAATAAATATTCCTACTTTTTGATAATAAAACATGTGATTTTTTTTCCTATTCGAAAACAGTATCCTTCCAAAGTAAAATTTGAATATAATCCATACATAAATTTAGAATAATCCCTGTAATCCAAATTCATCGAAATGTACGAGTTCTGCATATCAATAAGGAAAAGGACAAAATGATGGAAAACGGATGAACTACTTATTTCAATCTAGGCTGTGCAGTTAAACTGGTTAAAACCCAGATCCAGTGACATTTCAGATCCATAAGTTAACAAGTGCTATAAGAGTGTATTTAAAGAAATGGAAAACATTTTTGTTACGAAAATTTGTAATAAAATACTTATAAACATTAAAAAAACATATTTCAGTAAAATAATTAATTTCTGTAAACTATTTTATAACATTAGAAAATTTAGTACAATTCTGCTTACAGATTCATAAACAAAACAAAAACTGCAACCGTATTATGTTGCCAGTTTAAAAATGTAATTTTGGATTCAAATATCGAAGAACAAATTTTCTATTCAGCTCAGAAATAATTTTTTAAATAATGAACGAGAATACAACTGTTAACCCTTTAACGGGCACAAACCGTTTTCTTTCAAAATTTACATTTTAAGCTATAATTAGAGAAAAGAAGCTCATTTATGACCAAAAAAAGTATTTTTTTAATTTTGTTGTTGGGCTATTGTTTATAACAGGGGTGGTAACATATTACCACCGCCCAATACAACAATGATATTTTACTGACTTATTCAATAGAAAATATGAAATACAAATAAATATGCATTTTTGTAAAACTATTGATTATTAGTTGTTTTTCAAAATTAGAAATATAATTAATTGTACTTAAAAAATAAGTGGTAGAAAAAAACCAAATACAATACAGATTACCAAATGTATCATTTTTAATTATTCCGATGAAATAACATAAAACAAGAGGTGCACAATGAACATTACATCTTGAGGCATAACATCTTTGCCGTTCTGGTTAGTTTGGTTTTGGCGCTACAATGTTTTCACCTTCTCACCCAAATTGATTGCAATTTTTGGCTTTCCACTGCAAAATCCTCCTATTAACCGACGAGCTATTCTTAACCTAACTTCTAGATGTGAATTTCTAGCTGTGTTATGATTATTTCACATACAATATATAGGAATTTACTAAACTAACATCTAAAAGAAAGTAAAATAATCTATGCCTATTTGATCTTCTACTTAAGCTAAACGAAGATTGCAAGTGGTTAAATTTATCTATTCCCCCCATACTTCTTATATAATCTGCAATTGCTTTTGGGCAAGCAACTTTCTTTTTTAGAGCCATCTTTCAAGCTCCCATCACTTACTTCTGTCATTTCATTCATATTAAGGGCTGTTGAAAGAAGAGTAACAAGTTAGTATCCCGTCATTGCACTGCAAAAGTCTGCCCTGCATGAACAACATCAGCGATTAAATTTTTTTTGTAATTTTTCTTTTTCTTCATGGGTCCAAGAAATAGTACTTTCTACCTCAGCCATGATGGTCCAATGGCGTATATGCTTTTGAAAACAGTGTTTCCATCAATGGAACTGGAGAGAGAACTATCAAAACCACCAAATAAGGAGAAGTATTGTGCAAATCATTGTAAGATTTGTTATAACTCTATATCCCAATCCTTCCGAAAATGGCACCAACGTTTTTTTTCCTGTATAACCCTTCTCAAAATTGACACAGATACCCACTAGATGCGTCTGACCTATCCCAAATCTTTATGTCCTCATTTTATAGGTTTTTCTGGCATATATTGTTTTTATGGAGGGCAGCTTTTTTATGGTTATACTTTTATATTTCAATACGTCTATCAAATTATCTATACATTGAGTTATTTTTATTTTATTTAAAAATCTCTTTGAAAAGTCTTATAAAAATATTACTTTTTATTACATTCCATTTCGAATTATTATTTCTAAATATCTAAATATTTATGTAATTCAAAACAAAATCGCTAAAAATATGCTCAATAATATTAGTAATAATAAATTTTATAAGTAAATCATATAAGTATAAGCATAAATATAAAACATATAAATCAAGTACTATGCCAAGCGAAATGCTTTCCTGATGAATGAAATGAAACCATGAATTATATACCACCTCTAAAATCGCTAAGCAGGCAGTGGTAATTATGTTATCACCAATTATGAAAAACGTACAAATAAAAAATATTTCTGCATTAATTTTCAAAATGCAAAATAAAAATCTAGCTATTATATCTTCAAGATACTCAAAATATGATTATATAACTTAAACGTATTTTTATTCATAATTATACTGTGAGATAGAAAAACATACGTACATATCTCCGCCATTTCGCTCGAAAACTGATGAAAAAGAGGAAAGTTAGCAGTTTAAGAGGCTCCCCAACAGCGATCAACCGGTCGAAACGTGAAGCGCTGATTTCGAAGGACGGTTTCTGCTAAGGGGCGATGGTAAATAATTTTTCCACCTGGTGTTGAATCAAATCGCGTGGTGGTAAGATATTTACCACCGCTTTAAAAGGGTTAAGATGTCGTATTAATTCCAAAGAAAAGAATTTCACCAACTATTAATGTAAATTAATAATTGCAAAAATAACAATTCATTATTATTGTATCTTGAGTTCAGAGATAACAAGAAGTGGGAAGTAGGCAAAAAAAATAAAGAACTATAAGATCTTTTATTGTTGATCAGATATAAAAATTTTATAAACCTCTGTGATGAAAGACCAAAGTATTGAGAAAAGTCTCTTAATACTTACTTTGTCTGCTGGTAAAGTAGAATTATCTTTATTGTTGTTTGTATTATTGAAGGATACTATTGAATTGCCTCCTTAAGCTTAATTTTCCCATTAATTCTAGAATTTTGAAAAATTAAACATTACTTTTTTGTAAAAGAGAATCGAATTTTAAGAACAACTCTTTTCACCAAAACAAGATTTTCAAAAAATGCTTGATTCCCGACTACGACTTTGACTCTTCACTTCTGGAAATAATATCTTAGAATAATATTGAATTTCACATTTATATTCTCACTAATATTGAATGTTACTTACAATTGTCTAAGAAGGGCTTTTATCAAACAATATTTTAAAAATTCATTGTCTCACCAAAAATTAAAATCATACAACACATTTACAATACCTTTGTCTTTTATCCTTCATTAGATCAGAATATGGCCAAAATTGAATCAGACAATCCTTTTTATTATTTCGGGTTTTCCCACATATGGCATGTAAATTTGAGACATTTACTCCTGAAAACCTTTCGAAAATCAGAAATGTAGGCATCTACTATCAAGTAGTTTTAAAGACATAGAAAAGGACCATGGAAAAAAAAAACCATCTTTCACATATACAACGAAAAGCGGGCATCAATCTATTTTATCTATTAGATTTAGGGATAAAATTAAATGAGAAACATGTTTTACGCTTTTCAAATAAGGCCGGAGAAGCTTAGTGAACAGAATGTTAGACTTTCATACTAAGGCAACTTACTTCAAGACTCAGTTTTGACTATGCCAAAATTCTTAAAACAGTTTCCTTGTCTGTGTCTAGGAAGAGCATGATAAATTTATAAATCAAATTTACATATTTTCTTGAGACGAAAGGAGGTGAGAAAATCTTCGAATGTTTTTTTAAAATGCGATGCTGCAATATAGGCACTGTCCTTGCAGCATATTTGGCAATTATTTGCCGTCGTAGTTGTGAATGATTTCAAGTGGAACGGAAAGAAGCTCCCCTGTTTTGTAAATATAATATGATGGAATTGGGTATTATATAAAAACTTGTGATTGACACTATTTCCTTTCTCTTTAAATTTCTATCAAATAATGTTCATAAATTGTAAAAACAGGGATACAAAAACAATTTAAACATGGTGGAATGTATTATAATTTTATTGCCTGAAATGAAATTAAAAAAAAAAAGATGATTAAAAAAAAGTAAAGCTTATTTCATAATACTTTATGCAAAAGTACCTAGAATATTGCGAGTTAAGAGAAGTATGTACTGATAAAATTATAAACGCGATCAATGGAAAATGATATCAATCATATTTATTTATACAACTGAGTCTCAATGATTCGAGTATTGATATACAGCTACTTTAATCTGTGGAGGGTCAGGATGCATTTTTAAACTATATAGCAAGTTTTGGGAAAATTTTCTCATTGGGCTGCACATATGTTTTTATCTGAATTTTATCTGTTCTCTTCATTAGCCACACTGGTTTGACCTAGTCACTTATTTCTGAAGTATGTGATGATTCTCGGCACTTGACAAATAAACCTTGTGTTGTTACTAATCACTCTGGTGCAGGAAAACCTACACACCAGGTTTAATGAACCTCGTTGCCGGCGACTGGTCCATGGTTAAAGGTTAATACTTCACTTTAGCGAGGATCACGAGGGCTGAAGACTGATTAAACCTCGAGACAACGCTCTACGATCATATGAGACCGAACCTACCGTTTAAATTGGATTCCGAACCACTACAAACATATATGGTACCGCCTGGACTCGAACCCGAAAGATGTGGCATCGAGTGCCACAGCTTTCGGGTTCTTTACTAAGCCATTCAGCCCTCAAATAACCCTTGCTCAATGAATGATTCATAATGTAGTACTATAATCCACAGAAGTAAGACAATATACTTTGAGCAGGATGAGTAAAACAAGAGAGGCGCAGAGAAAAAATTTTTCACCCCTCCTTATGAATCACTTTTACAAAGTAAGGCTTTTTGATTTAATATGAAAAAATTTATAAAAACTCCTTAAATGTTGCATTTTTTTTTTTTTACATAATTCATTTAAACATAGAATGATAATTTTGAACCGATTTCTGGTGTTACAATAAATAAAAAGTTAAAATGATAACACTATTTTAACAGTATTTTAAATAATATTTTTGCTTCTTGTTCGAAATTCGCCTTTTCTTCTTCTTTTTTATTTTAAAGGAAAAAAATTTTTATTTTATAATTTAATTTTGATTTTGCGCAAATCCTAAAAAAAAAAAAAAAAAACCCGAATGGAATATTTTATTAAATGACTCCGAAATTTTGTAAATTGTAACCATGCTTCCTCCTACGCACTGCAAGAGCCGCCCCCTGTGGCGTTTTGGAGACATGGTCAGTAGGCTCGAGACTCTTACCCGAGAGGAAGTACTAAGAAACATTTAGTTTGCAATCTCTTATCCCGAGAAGAAATGTATTTTAATGCAACTCTGCGTATTCGTTGACCTATTTACTGTCACACAGAGGGAAAGTATCTTTCGCGCACTCTGCGCATGCAAGAGTAACGGGTTTTTTTTCCTCTTAAAAGTGAAATCCTCCCCAAAGAATCTATATAATTATATGTATTTAAATGTGTTAAATACTGTCTGTGACTAATTGTATGTGTGTGATGTTTGTGCATATGTAAATAAAGGTGTGCTGTTCTTCAACCTATGCCTCAAGTATCTCAACCCAAGCACATCCAGCTACTATCCAGTTGTCCAACTTAAAAATAAATAAATAAAATAAAAAAAAATTATAAAAAAGAAAAAAGGAGAGTGAAGATAGAAATTAGCTCTCTTTATCATTTTTAAAAGATCATCCTTATACAAGAAATCAATTAAAGCGTTACCTTTTTTTTTTTTTTTTTTTTTTTTTTGAGAGGAATTGAGTTTAAATTTTGTAGCGAATTAAATTTTTGATGAAATTTAGAAAATTATCAAATAGAACTCTAGCAATTTACTATATCGTAGAAATCCACAAAGATAGTTCAGTTTTCTTTATTATTTTAAAGATCACTCTTATATAAGAAATAAATTAAAGCGTTAATTGCAGCGTTAATTAGAGCGTTAATTTGTTTTGCAATTGTTTTTAGAGAGGAAATGAAGTTTAAATTTTGTGGGTTTTTTTTTTTTTTTTTTTTTAATTTTTTTTTGTGTGTGTGTGTTGTTAAAATTTATTTAAAAGATTATTTTTATTATGAATAATTACATTTTATTCCCTGAATTTAAAAAAAAGGCGTATTAAATTTAAAGATTATTATTATTTTAAATAGAGGTTAAATGTTAAAGAAAATGAATGGTATTTAAAAATTTCAATTTAAAATAAAATATTAATAAATGAAAAGATATGGAAAAATAATTTTAATGCTAGATGAAAATAATTTGAATTAACAGAATGTACAAAAAATGGAAAAAGAAACGGAATTCTGATAATTTTATGTATTTTGCTGTAAACTTTTATAAAATACATATATAGTCAAATTTTAAAGAAGATTAACATTCAAAAATAATTTTGAAATTTGATACATATTATTAGCAAATTTTTATACAAAAATTAAGTAGAGTAGATTATTTTCGACTATAATATAAAAATGAAAATAAAAATGTGATTTTTAAAAAATAATTTTTTTTATGTTCGAAAACAAAATTTTAAATTTTAAATGAGAAATTAATTTACTTCACTAGTTATAGTAACAATTTAAAATATTTTTTTTTTTTTTTTTTTTTTTTTAATTCTCTCTTAATTTTTAAATCAATATAAAATAATTCGAAAAAAAATTCTAATTAGAGATGTGAAACAAATAATATAATAGTAACATAAAGGAAAAAAAAAAATTGCAATTTGTTCTTCCAAAATTTCTAGAAATAAGATAAGTAATTAATTCAAAAACAAACCAGGTAACTGTGAATTAGTATTCGTAAACTATTATTTATTTTCAAATTCAAAAGCTGTCTTATATCGTCGAATCATGTATTCCAAGTATACTAAAGGGCTGATAATTAAAGAGAAAATAAAGTAAAATTCCATCACTTGATAACAGTCTTTGTTTTAGCTTTATTTCCTTCAATTTTCTAACTATTTAAATCAGTTTTGTTTCATTATAATCAAACAACAGTTCGTAAAATTTATTAAATTAAAATATTCAATTTCAAATAAATGAACATATAAAAGCAAAACAGCACCATGAATTGCAATTCATAAACTATTATTATTTATTTTCCATCATAAGAGGCTGCGTTAAATCTTCGAATTCATGTCTTCCAAATATATCAAAAGCTGATAATTAAGGAGAAAAATTAAAGTAAAAATTCTATGATTTGATAACAGTCTTTTATATTAACTTTTATTTATTTATTTTTATTTTTCTAACTATTTAAATCAGTTTTAAAATTACAATTACAAAATTACAATTAAAATTATTTCCCAAATCAGTTTTAAAATTATTATTAATTAAATTGACAACCCAGAAGTTCGTAAGGGTATTATATTAAAATGATGATTTCAAATAAACGAACATATAAAAGCGTCATTTATTCATTCATAGAAAATACAACAAATAACTTTTATTTTATTAATGACTACTTTTATAAAATTTTTATTACGGTTTTTACTAAATAAAATTTTTTATTAAAGTAAAAATTTAGTAACGTTTACAAATATTTTAACGCTAGTCATAAGAATAATAATAATAAAACCAATTCTGTCCAGTTCTGTCTACCTTTTGTAAATTAGGACGTTATCATTGCACTTTTTCCAGACTCTCAAATTGATCACATTCAGCATAATAATAATCAAAATACATTTTAAATGTGAAAGTAAAATAAGTTTAAATCACGAACAAATGTTTTCGATGGAGATAGTTCAAAAGCTTATTTACCAAATGATGGGAAACGCTGGATTGTTTCTCATTGTCTGGCAGAGGACAACAGTGTTCTAAATTAAAATTCTCTTCGGCAACAATGCTTTTCTTATTGTTAAAAGAAAGCAATAAATTATCTTTTGTTTTAATATTAGTTGTTGAAAAGGTATTGTTTTTATTTTATTGGTTGTTATATAATGAAATTTCGAAAAACAAACCCTTCTCCTGACAAAAACAAGGAATGTAAAAAAAAAAAAAAAAAAAAAAAAAAATTTTAAAGTCAATTCTACTTTTTTTTCACTATATTGCAGAAAGTCCTTTATAAATAATTTTCATTCATTTTTTAAGTTTATTTGATACCATCTATTGGTAGATATATGCAACTTAAATGTAAAAAACTAAAATTAATTAATGAAATTTTAATTACTGAATTAATATTGAAAAACCAGGCTAACATTCAGTGTCATCATCACAAGTTAAAAATGTAGCTAGAACTTGAGTGATGAATAAAAAAAAGTATTTTATGAACGATTGAAAATTTGAACAAGATATATATAGGGGAGAGTGTGAGCTAATAGAAAAATAAGTGAGCTGTTGAAATTCAGCAAACAGTAATAAAAGTTGTTATATAATCTTTTTTTACTTTTTTAAACTATTCAGTTATATTATTCAAGCGTTTTACTAATTGAAATTTGAAAATAAAAGTTAAATTTTAATTTGATAAAAATTTTAACCACTTTTTAAAAATTCTATTTCAAATTTTTGCCATTCTGAAGATTTTTTAATTAAATTGTTTTGCCATTCCCGTATTTGGAATAATGAATAAAAATTTAAAAATTGGCTGAAATAACATTGTATTTTTCTTTTTTTACAACTATTTCCGTGGGAATGGTACAAATAAAAAGTATCTTAAAGCCATGAAACCTGTAACAGCCTGTTTAGAATTTGAACCCAGTTTTATTTATGAAATCAGTCATAATAACTGACTATTATGAATTAGTCAGTTTTTGAAAGAACATTGGCCAAATTGCAAAAATAGGAGCCGTTGTGATTTGGTGATTTTTTGGTGCCAATTAAACGATAAGTCTCCATATGTGGTAACCAGGGTTTCTCATATTTTTTGCAATTCATTTCCCACTTTACATTCGCAACTCGTAATTTTGCGGAGATAGCAAGAAGAATTTTTGACAATTTTTATAATGCTGTCACTCATGAAAATACGAAACAAACAAGAAAAAAGATTTTTTAATTTATTAAGAACTTTATTTGACTATGAAATAATTTTCTTTTTAATAATGTTGAAATAATTAAGGTTTTAAAACAACCGTTAATTGAATTCGAGCGAAAAAAATGTTATTTTTTATTTTAGAACCTTAGTTCACGGCGAAAACGTCGATCGAATGCATTAAATTGTTTGTTTTGTGATTTTTCTTTTTAATGCTCACATAGTTAAGGTTTTGTGGCAACCGCTATTTGAATTCAAGCTGAGAAATGTAACTTTTTAATTTTAGAACGTTAGTTTACAGAAGCAAAAGGCCGTTTTAACGTATTAAATTTTTCTGTGTTTCTTTGATGTTATTTTTATTTTCTTCATTCATTTGATAAGGCTATTCATTTTCATCAGAATAAAATGTAAGTTATTCTTTTGGTTGCTTTTTTTTTTTTTCCCTTTTTAAATAATTTTTTCATCATTCGAATTCTGCAACATGAAATATTGGTACTTACGTATTAACGCCACCGCAGCAGAAGTTGCGCCAATAAACAGCTGTCAATGCGCCAAAATAGAGACTGTTTTGAATCTATGTTAAACTCTACATCGTCCCTTTTTTCCACCGAAATCAAATTGACTATTTTGTTTTTTAAATAAAGTGTTTTGAGTTTTGAAAGTGTTTTGGTTTTAAATAAAGTGTTTTATATATTTTATGATTTGTCACAAAAAATTTTAAATGTAGATTATGCCACTTAAAACCCTCCAAATCTGTAGCTGCGGTGGGGGGTTAATACGTAAGTACCGAAATGGTACTTTTTGACACAATACAAATAATAATAATAATAATAAATAGATAAATAAATAAAAGTGACGGATTAGCGAATAATTTGGCTTAATTTTATCGTAGCAGTGATTATTATTTTGTCTAAATGATACATTTATGTGAGTTAGCAAAACAAAATTCTACATAATAAGTTGGCGATAAAGCGATTAAATTTGGCGTAAAAGCAATTTAGGAACAAAATTTTGGCAAAATAATGATATATTTTTGGCATTAAACCGGCAATATGTGGCGTAAAAAGGAAACATTAAATTTTGCCATAAATAATTTTTAATATAATGGTATTTTTAAAATTTAATAATAGTAAAATTTTTGGCGATAAGCGATATAAATTGGCATAAAGATAATTTAGGCATAATTCTTATGGTATAATAATGCTAAATTTTGGCGTAAAAGTGATAGCATTTGGTACAAAAGTATTCAAGGAATACAATTTTTTTTAGTAATAAAAATTTGGCGATAAAGCTTTTTAACTTTTATGTTATGTTTTTGTTAATATATACTACAGTCAATATTATGTTTAGGTTAAATATGTGTGTGTGTAAAACTCTTAAAAAAAATTATTCCTGACTATTATTTCTACAATTGATATCCTATGGTTTTTTTTTCTTCTTCAATAGACATGCACTTGCGTCTCTGATGGGCGAGAACTTCTATCAGAATGAGCAACATTACTTTACATTACTTACGTCCACTTTACATTCTCGTGCATTATTGTAATTTTTTTTCGGAAAAAATAAAAAGAAACTTACTTCAATCAAATCTATAAAGAATATTACTTAAGCGATAAAGAATATTACATAAAATTAACAGACGAACATTGATAAAAATGATAAAAACGCATCAGGTTCATTTCCCGTTTTCTTTTGAATCAAGGACGTTGGGTTTTTCCACAATATCACTTCCAATACGCTTATTGAGAGAACTTTTTAAGGTTAAATACCCCTGTGTATGTAATGAGGAAAAATCGGTAAATTTCCGAATTTATAATCCAGTTGCGAATGCAAGCTGTTTAGATTAATAATACAAGCTGTTATGATTGCCATCGAATCTTCTTGTACCAGAAATTAGTAGTTATATAAGTGGATTCAGACATTAACCTTTCCTGCAGCTAGTAAGCGAACTTGCCATTCAGTGAACACCTGTAGGCATTTTCCTCATTAAAATTATTTTTAATTCTCTTCGTTACTTTTATTTTGCCAACATATTTTGTATGTAATAACAAGTATTGTAGATTTCAGAAAATTTGAAATTTTATTGCGTCTTAATTTCAGCAGATTTTTTCTTTTATTTTTCTTTATATACCTCTGTTTGTTCTAAAGAAAGAAAACTAATCTTCTAGTTCTAATACATAATTATTCTAATAATCTAGTTTGTTCTAAAGAAGAACTTTTATGTAAAATATAAAAATATACGAATCATTTGCTTGTATTCTGAATAAAATTGATTGAATTTCAATATATATTCCTAAACTGAAAATTAACATTTTTAACTCGGATAGTGAAAAGGTGTTAACAAAGAAGATCAACGAATTTAATATGAAAAGGATATCATCAAGGTCGTACAGTAAATATCTTTTTTCCCCTTTTTTCATTTTTGTTAAGGATTTTTTCACCTTTTTTATTGTCTCCTGAAGAATTACAGAAATTCTTTAGGAATTGCACTATTCAGTTTAATGAAGAATACTACATATATGCCACAGATGAACATTGACAAAAATGATCAAAACGCACCAGGTTCATTTTCCTTTTTCTCTTGTATAAAAAACCTTGAGTTTTTCCACAGTATCACTTACAATACGCTTACTAAGAGGACGTTTTAAGGTTAAGTACTCCTTATTTGTATATATAATGAGGAAAATTCGGTAAATTTCTCACATTGTAATCCAGTTGTGTATGGAAGATATTAACATAAGCTGTTATGATTGCTATCGAATCTTCTTGTATCAGAAATTATTAGTCGCAGAAGCTGATCCAAATGTTAACCTTTCTGCAACCTAGTAATATAGCTTACCATTCAATGAACACATGTAGGCATTTTCCTCATTAAAATTTCAAATGTTATTCGTTACTTTTATTTTGCTAAAAATATTTTGAAATGACTACTATAATAAACTACAGAAAATTTTAAATTTTAACGTGTCTTAATTTCAACACATTTTTCCTTATATTGTAGGAAGTAGGTAAAAAAATAAAATAAATTTACCATTATTTACGCTGTTTGTTCTAAAAAAAGAAGATTAATCTTCTAGTTCTAATTCAGAATCATTCTATTAATTTAGTTTGTTCTAAAGAAGTTTTGTCTAAAATATAAAAATGTACGAATCGTTTGTTTGTATTCTGAATCGAATTTCTCGAATCTCAATATATATACCCAAATTGAAAATTAAAATTTCTTATTCGTAATAGTACTTAGGCGGTAACAAAGTATTACAACAAAGTAACCTAGTATTTATTCGTAATAGTAAAAAGGCGGTAACAAGTAAAACGAGTTTAATATGAAAAGGATATCATCAAGGTCATACAGTAAAAAATTTTTTTCAGTTTTGTTAGGGATTTTCCCCTTTTTTTATTGCCTCCTAAAGAATTACAGAAATTATTTATGCATTGTACTGTCTAGTTGATGAAGAATACTACATATAAGCGAACATTGACCAAAATGCACCAGATTCATTTTTCTTTTTCTTTTGTATCAACGACCTTGGGTTTTTCCATGCTATCACTTACATTAAGGTTACTGACAGGACTTTTTAAGGTTAAATACCCCTGTGTATGTAATGAGAAAAATTCGGTAAATTTCCCACTTCATAATCCAGTTGTGAATGCAAGCTGTTATGATTAATAACACAAGCTGTTATGATTGCCTCGAATCTACTTGTATCAGAAATTAGTAGTTGTATAAGTGGATTCAGACATTAATCTTTTCTGCAACCTGGTAAGCGAGCTTACCATACAGTGAGTACCCACAGGCATTTTGCTCATTAAAATTATTTTCAATGTTATTCATTACTTTCATTTTGTATCTAATGACTACTAATGACTAACTATGATAGATTTCAGAAAATGTGAAATTTTAATGTGTTTTAATTTGTCCTTATACTGTAGGAAGCAGGTAAAAAAATAAAATAGATTTACCATATGTCTACTTGTATGTCTACTTATATGTCTACTTGTTCTAAAGAAAGAATACTAATTTTCTAGTTCTAATTCAGAATCATTCTAATAATCTAGTTGGTTCTAAAGAAGAAATTTGATCTAAATTATAAAAATATACGAATCGTTTGTTTGTATTCTGAATTGAATTGCACGAATTTCAATATATACTCCCAAATTGAAAATTAAAATTTTTAATTCGTAATAGTAAAAAGACGGTATCAAAGAAGGTCAACGAGTTTAATACGAAAAGGATATCATCAAGGTCGCACAGTAAACATTTTTTTTTTCATTTTTGCTAAGGGTTTTTTCCCTTTTTTATTGTCTCCTAAAGAATTACAGACATTATTTATGCATTGCACAGTTCAGTTGAAATTAGGAAATGTATCTGATAAAAAATTAATCATAACTTACACTTCCATTTGTATTTGTGACTTTGAATTGCATCGTAATTTGAAGTAAATGTAATTTGAATTACATAATAATTTGAATATAATGAAGAAAAGTAGAATGTATTATATTACAGTAACTATAATAAAAATGTAAAGTTAAGACCTATAGATAACCAAAAGTGTTTTCTGAAATTGTAGTCAATAAATTGTTATTAAATTCGTTTTTCTTTTTCTATATTAAATATAAATAAATGTTTAAATGACAAAAAATGAAATATTAGGAATAAACTTTCAAAATTTAATATTTTTATAATGAAAAAAGTTCTATTCTTGAAATTATTTTATTGTTTGAAGTATTTAGAGAATTTGTCTTTATTCTAATGGACCACTGCGACTTGGTGGATACCAATGTGGGCTTCCGAATTTATTGAATTAGGTTCTAACCCTGACAAACAATGTCGTAGCAAACATTTCCTTGCCTGTATTATAATGGATATATTAAAATTATGCCCGACTCGTGGCTCATTGGCGGCATGCGTTGCTAGTGATAAGTGGGGCTGAAGTTCAATCAGCTGGCGGCATTGTTGTAGACACTGTTTCTAAAAAAACGAGAGGCTCGATGGCGTTTGTGATGTTTAACGTCTTGCCTCGTGAGTTGGACTACTTGGAGGGAGTTTTCCGTGTTTTTTCCATACGATACGCCAATGCAAGGTAGTTCCCTAACAGTCCTCCCGGAAGACACTGCCCTCATTCAGCTACACGGAGCCTAGACAGATTTTCACCTACGGGCGCTCCATCACAATAGAAGCTGCCCTTATCCCTCCATCCATTAGTAAATTACTCATGGATGGATCATCCCATGAGTAGATTACTCATGGAATGTCGCCCGCACATCAGGACACTGAGGATCAGACACAACAACATAATAAAATTATATTTCTTTGTAGGCTCTGGGAGTTCATTTCAAATTGTGGTGGTAAATCACGAGTTTAGTACAGCAATCTCTCCCCTTCCAACAAAGGAAAAAAAATGGTACAGTCCTAGATAAAGCTGAATCACCTACTTATTTATCTTCTTAGTGGCGAAAGACTTCATGTGTGTGTTCAAGTCCATGGCGTTTGAAAATAACATCTTTATTATTGATTTCCTTAAAGAACACCCTAATTCAAAATAGAAATATTGTTTGAATATATTACAGTCAATCTTCAATATAGGCATGATTCTCTTTTGCTTCTTCTTTTGATGCTTGTCTTGCTTTTTTATTTCTTAACAGCCGCAACAAAATTTAATACGCGAAAAAAAGCATTCAGTCATAGCCAGGATGCTTGAACTCAACGAATAAATCTGATTTAAATTAGGAGAAATCTTAAACACGTGGGTAAAAAAATAAACGAATCACTATGAAAGCATATTTTAAATATTACATATTTAAAACGCACTGTACCATTACGTAGGTAAAGTCGTATTTATGCATTTTATACAAAAAAAAAAAAAAAAAAAAAAACTGCAGCAATCTCTTTCTTTTGGCGTTTTGGTTTTACTGATGCAACAATATTAAGAAATTATGCCTTTTTTTTGCATATGATTTAGTTGATATTAACAAGTCTGCTTTCACATCTCGGAACGAATATTAATTCAATAAAAGAACATTATATATATATATATATATATCTTCAAAAATTACTGAAAGTTCAAACCCCTTATATTAAGTCAAAATGAAAAACAAATCCTTTAACATGGGTGTTGTTCTATGAGGTAGAAAATGTTGCCAATCAGGTAAAATGGGTGGAGCCAAAATAAATTACGAGCAGGAATAATAATAAAAATAATTTTTGTATTCTTACTTATACATGTTCTAACAATGAAAGGATAAAGTCTTTTTTTTTTTCTGTACTTTTGTTTAATATAATTAAAGAGGAAAATTCCTATTGAGATGTAGTTGAAGTTAAAATTCAAGATATTTGGTGTCAGTTTTCAAGGAGAAAGTCGATAATAACTGTAAAATTGCTCTTAAATAAAGAAATAATCCTCCTTTTTCTAAGTAAATTTTTATTAATCAGAATTACCTTTCCTAAACTAAGAATATAAAAAAAATAAAATGAATAAAGTTCTGTATTTATAGAGTGTCTTTTTCCCTTCATGGTAATTCTAAATCAAAAATGCACAAAGATATGCCCTATCTTTTGTAAATTTTACTTATATAACTCGAATTTTACGATAAAAAAACGTTTTCAATTCACAATTCTCAAACTAATTATCAAACAATTCCAGAATAAAGTCAATAGCGTGATTAGTCATTGCATGTCATTTTGTATTTGCATTCCAAGATATTTGGTCTTAGTTTTCTAAAAAGAGAAACTGGTAATAACCGTAAAATTGTTCTTAAATGAAAAATTATCCCTTTTTTTCTAAATAAATTGTTTTACAAATCAGAATTATCTTTCTAAATTAAGAATATATTTAAAAAAAAAAAAAGTTTTGTATTTATAGAATAATTTTTGTCCTTTCATGTTAAATCTAAATCATGAATGCACAGATTGTGATATGTCTGATCCTTTGCCCATTTTACTTATAGAATATACTACTGTGTTCAAGAAGTAAGATCAGTTTTCAATTTAAATTTCCCAGGCATATGGTATTTCAAATTTTTTTCTTTTTAGGTTGTTGGCATTTTCCTTGACATCTGCGTGGAATTTTATGTCAAAATATTCATTAGTGCTTGAGTTACGCTTGGTTTTGTGAAATGCAAAAAAACTGATTCCGGCGAGTTTTGAAATGTCTCTTCAATTGACTGAAAACGATGTCCCCGGTGTGGTCTTTTGAGTTTAGGGAATAGCCAGAAGTAGCACAATGCTAAATCAGGTGAATACGGTGGTTGTGGAACGATATGAGTTTCCTTTTTGGCGAAAAAGTCTGAAGAATCAATGCAGTGTGAGCTGACGCATTCAGTGTTTTTCGGTACCAATCGAGATTTGAGACGTTTGAGGCACAAAATAGAATTGACCGTCTTTTGGAAATTCTAACATCATCAGGAAGATCTCAAATTGTAAATAGACGGTTTGCAAGCACCAAATCTTTAATTTTTTGGACGTAAGCTTCGTCGGGTGAGGTTGGTGGTCGACCAGAGGGCTCTTCGTCTTCAACGCGTTCTCTGCCTTCTGTGAACTGTTTTTATTATCTCGTTCCGATATAGGAATGCTCACCGAATGCCTTCTGCAACATTCTATACGTTTCCACAAACACAATTTAGCGCAAGTTCTTGCTCAATTAATTCAGATATTTCAAAAATAGCCGGAATCAGTTTTAGCATCTCACAAAACAAGCGTAACTCAAGCACTAATGAATATTTTGACGTAAACTTTCACACAGATGTCAAGGACAGTGCCAGCAACCTAAAAAAAAAAAAAAAAAAAAAAAAAATTGAACTACCATATGCACGGGAAATTTAAATTGAAAATTGGTCTTACTTTTAGACACAGTAGTATAGAATATAACTGAATATTTACGATAAAAAAAAAACCATTTTAAATTCACAATAATTAAACAACTCCAGAATAAAGCCAATACCTTGATTCGGCGTTGCATGTTGCTGTGACAGACACTAAAGATGATAATCTGATGAGTTGATTTTCCCAGTCAACAAAAAGCTAATCAAGTTTTAATCGTATTCCGAATCGAAACGAACTTGAACTTCTAAGTAAGATTTTATGTTATGTAACATTCATCTTGGACGCCTGCCAAGAAATGGAATAGTTCCGCATATTGGTTTCGTTATTCAGCCGGTTATTCGCAGATTTCATGCGCGCAGGCAAAACGCGTCTGGTAAAAGGTCTGTAATGAGGTTGCATGCGAACGCCAAATTAGTGAGCAGGATGAAGTAACTTAATGAGAATCGTTAAGGAAATAAAAGTAGCAGACAAAATGAAAATGGTAACCCTTTGTTTTTCTGTGTCATTTTTTTCCCCCACATACTTTTTGACATTGAAAGGGTCACGTGACTTGTAAGTTTCACAAAGGGAAATATAAAATAAAAAAAATTGGAACTCAGAATAAATTTATGTAAAGTAAAAATGAAGGTCAAGAACGTTTATTTATTATTATTTTTTGTAATAGTGCATAGAATTGACTCAGTTAATTTGGTTATATTTATGCAACTAGTTTTTTGATTATTTTTTAGAGCTATTTGAATATTTCCTTTTGTTTTTTATCTTGCAATAATTTTATAAATTCACTTTAAACTTCTGAGTTATTTAA